>BPLQ01008105.1:0-120000 GCA_021605075.1 Caerostris darwini | reverse complement strand
CAGGGCTCAACAAACAAAAAGAAGAACAAAACAGAACAAAAGAACAGAACAAAAGACAGAACAAAAGAAGTTACCAACTAGCTGATGTCCTGGGATTTCAGCAAAAGCAGTAATCTCTACCAGCCTCCTTCTGCACTGCAGGACGTAGCGTTTTGTGGACAATGACTGTCTAGGGAGGAGACAGGGGGAAAAAGAAAAAGTACTCGAGCCATAAAGCAGACGCTCTCGTCCTAGAATGCGGGCTTGAAACTTTAATAAAGAAACAGGAGACAGGCAGTAACCGGGCTTCTTTCTCCTATTTTGTTGTTTGTTTCGCAGATAAGGTTTGCGGAGAGGGGATAATGCTTTATTTCAGTCAAGCGATTTGAATCGTGGGAGGCAGAGATCTTCTCTTCAGTAATCTGTGTAACTTATCCTGGTAATTGGAAGGTAATTCTGGAAATAATTGGTTACTTCATAGAGTGTTAATTGCTTTGGAGAGTTTCGATTAGTTGTTGGTTGGGAAAGTGTAAGAACGAATGATTTTTCTGTATATTATCAGAATAATTATATTGGATAAGAATAGGTGGGTTTGGTTATATATTTATATGGATTAAACGAAAGGCATTTTTATAAGTGGGGAATAAATATATAGTAGATAATTACATAAAATAATTTTAATGCTATTTTAATAAAATATTTATATAAATAATTAATAGCTAATATTTACGTTTCACCTTTAATTATTCTTGCATTGTTATTGCATTTAATCTTTAGTTATTCTTGCATTGTTATTAGAATTTTTCAATTATTCTTGCATTAGTATTGCATTTAACCCATATCTTTCTGCCCCAAGGTCAAAGACAATAAGAATCTGTATTATTTACCGGCTATTCTCGGGTTCATGGAATTGATCTGGACGTTGATGTTGACCAAGTGATATAATAAACCACAACCAAATTCAAACTACTAAAAAAAACCTTATTTAAACAAAAATAATTTTTTTCATATTAAAATTTATTGTTCTATTAAATATGATTGCTTTACCTCAATTCTATACATATCGAAATTGTAAAAAAATGTTTGTATTTCTTAATGTTTATAAATTTAAAAACTTCTTTGAAATATTCAAACATGAAAAAAAAAAAGAGTTTACTTGTTTTTGAATTAACTCAACTATAAAAAAAAAAAAACTTGAATTAACTTTATTTCAATTCTACATTTTTTTTTCCATTTCCAAGATCCATTCCCAATTAAATTCAAACAACCGACAAATCTGTTATCCCTACTAGGAACGAACACAACACCATGTTCTTCCACTCCGTTAATTGTATTTATCTCACAACGGAGGTGTCATTGGGTATTAAGTTGTCCACAACAGCAGGCCTGAACAAAGGACAGAACACAAGAAGTTACCAAGTCGCTGCTGTCCTGGGATTTCAGCAAAAGCAGTCATCTCTACCAGCCTCCTTTCGCACTGCAGGACGGGGCAGCATTTTGTGGACAATGACTGTCTAGGGAGGAGACAAGGGGAAAAAGAAAAAGTACTCGAGTAATAAAGCGGATGCTCTCGTCTTAGAGTGCGGGCTTGAAACTTTAATAAAGAAACAGGAGACAGGCAGTAACTGGCCTTCTTTCGTTTATTTTGTTTCGTAGATAAGGTTTGGGGAAAAGGGATAATGCTTTATTTCATTAAAGTGATTTGAATCGTTGGAGGCAGAGATCTTCAAAGTAATCTGGGTAATTTATCCTGGTAATTGGAAGGTAATTTTGGAGGTAATTACTTACTTCATCGAGTGTTAATTGCTTTGGAGAGTTGAAATTAGTTGTTGTGTAGGAACGTGTTGGAATGAATTATTTTTCTGTATATTATCAGGATAATTACATTGAGTAAGGGAAGGTGGGTTTGATTATATATTTATATGGATTGAACGAAAGGCTTGTTTTTAAATGGGGATGAAATAAATAGTAGATAATTACATAAAATAACTTTAATATAATTTTTAATAAAATATTTATAAAAATAATTAAAGGTTATTATTTGCATTTAAACTTTAGTTATTCTTGCATTGTTATTGCTTTTTCACCTTCAGCGATTTTTGCATTGTTTTTACATTTCACCTTTAATTATTCTTGCAATGCTATTCACTTTCACCTATTACATTTTCCCTTTAACTATGTTATTGCATTTTACTTTCAGATATTCTTGCATTATTATTGTATTTGACATTTAGTTATGTAATTGCATTTCACTTTTAGTTATTCTTACGTTGTTTTTGCATTTAATCTTTAGTTGTTGTTGTATTGTTGCATTGCATTCTATTTATGCCAATGGAATGAAATAATTTTTATGGAAGGTAATAGGAAATGAAATTTAAACAGCAGTAATAAAATATAATTTTTTACAGATGATCTGAATCTGAATAGAGATTAACAACTTTAAATTTTATAATTTGGCTAATATCGTTTTGACAATTTTTATATCGATTTTGACAAAAGCATTATGTAGACTTTTTTGAAATTCTAAATATTATTCATAAAATTTTAATTAAAACAGAATTGGATGAATTTGAAAAGATAGTTAATGATTATATTAATCTTAAAATATTGGAAAGCAGACACTACTTCAAAGATGAGAAATATATAATTTTATCATTAATTTTCTGAAATGATTACGATGTTAGATGATTATTGTTATCTCGTCATAATAATTTACTATGCTTATGATTTTTTTTTCAAAACATAAAAAAAAACTGAAAAAGTAACTTAATTTGCTATTTCATATTGAAATTGTAAAACTTATATTTTTCTTAACTTTTATAAATTTAAAAACTTGGTTTCAAACATGAAAAAAAAAGTTTTTTCTTGTTTTTAAATTAATTCAACTCTAAAATCAAATCTTAAAATAACTTTATTTCAGTTCTACATGGTATTTTTTTAAGATCCATTCCCAATTAAATTCAAACAACCTACAAATCTGTTATCTCTACTAGGACGGAACACAACACACCAGGTCCTTCCACTCCGTTAATTGCATTTATCTCACAACGGTGGTGTCGTTGGGTATTAAGTTGTCCACAACATCAGGGCTGAACAAAGGCAGAACACAAGAAGTTACCAACTCGCTGCTGTCCTGGGATTACAGCAAAAGCAGTCATCTCTACCAGCCTCCTTTTGCACTGCAGGACGAGGCAGCATTTTGTGGACAATGACTGTCTAGGGAGGAGACAGGGGAAAAAAAGAAAAAGTACTCTAGTAATAAAGCAGACGCTCTCGTCCTAGAGTGCGGGCTTGAAACTTTAATGAAGAAACAGGAGACAGGCAGACACCGGGTTTCTTTATCTCAATTTGCTGTTTGTTTCGTAGATAAGGTTCGCGGAGAGGGGATAATGCTTTATTTCATTAAAGTGATTTGAATCGTGGGAGGCAGAGATCTTCCCGGCAATCTGAATAATTTATCCAGGTAATTGGAAGGTAATTTTGGAGATAATTAGTTGCTTCGTCGAGTGTTAATTGCAGTGGAGTGTTTCAATTAGTTGTTGTTCGGGAAAGTATTAGGATGAATGATTTTTCTGTATATTGTCAGAATAATTATATTGAGTTACAGAAGGTGGGTTTGATTATATACGTATATGGATTAAACAAAAGGCCTCTTTTTAAACGGGGAGGAAATAAATAATTAACTATTATAGCTTTATTATTATTTTAAAAATAAAATATTTATTTAAGTAATTAAAGGTTAATATTTGCATTTAGCCTTTAATTATTCTTGTGTTGTTATTGCATTTAACTTTTAGTTGTATCTTACATTGTTGTTGCATTTCGCCTTTACTTTTTCTTCCATTGTTATTGAGCGGCCTGATGGCGAATTGGCTAGAGCTCTTTTTTTTGGTACACCAGGTTAAAGGTTCCAATCCTGGCGGCGACATGGATGTTTGTGAGTATTTCTGAATCCACGTTAAGCTGTAGGTCCCGGTCTAATTAGCCTGAAGTGTGCACAAGATGACCGTATAATGATAAACCAACCCAATCCCTTGTTATTGAATTTAACCTTTCGTTATTGTTGCATTGAATTCTATTTAACGTTGATGATATTGTGATAAAAAATTTTTATGGAAGGTAATAAGAGATGTAATATACGCAGTAGTAATAACATTCATTTGTTTTCTGATGACCTGAATCTGAAATATAAATTAACAATTTCAAAGTTTATAATTCGTGTAATACCATTTTGATAATTTTTATATCGATTTTGACTTAAAAAATATGCTAAATTATTCAAATTCTAAATACTATTTATATCATTTTAATTAAAATAGAATTGGATGAATTTGAATGACTTTAAAAGATTACTAATTATTATATTGATCTGAAAATATTTAGAATGCATATTTTACCTCAAAGAGAAGAAAAAAATTATTTTATTCAGTAATTTTCTAAAATGATTAGGAGGATATATCATGATTAATATCTATCATCCTAATCAATTTTTATGCTTATGACGTTTTTTTCAAAATATAGAAAAATATTGAAAAAAAAGTTTCATATTTTTCAATTATCTTTTAATTTGAACGTTCAATTATAAAATACTATTAAAATGTTGTTTTATAACAAAAATTTTTATTTTTGTCATTTACAGATTTTTCTTTATAAAACGTAAAATTTGACTGTTTGATAAGAAAAGTTATTTTAAAGAAAAGTAAATAATTAAATAATGAGAATCATCATACTGGATAAAGTTAAAACTTTGTTTATCTGTTTAAAAAATATACTTCCACATAAATAATAATAAATGAAAAAATGCTTCATTAGTTAACTTATTCAGTTTATTTTTATTTTGCTTTGAATTTATGATGTAATGCCGACTCGTGGCTCAGTGGCAACTTGCCTGCTGGTGAGCATTAGGGTGGAAGTTCAATCTGCTGGTGGCTTTGTTGCAGACATTAATTCAAAAAACGAAGATATTCGATGGCGTTTGGGATGTTCAGCATCTTGCCTCGTTACTCGGACTACCTGGTGGGAGTTTTCCTGGTTTTCTACAACACGATACGCAATTGAGAGGTAGTTCGCCCTAAAATTCCTCCCAGAAGGCACTGCCCTCCTTCTTCAATGATACAGAGCAGGAATCAGACTTCTACCTACTGGTGCTCCATCAAAAACAAAAGCTGTCCCCCCTTCCCTCCTTCCATGATTGATACAACAACAACATTTTTGATATAATAATCAGTATATGCCTATATGTGTTCATATAATATATATATATATGTATGCAGAATTTACAATAGATTACAATACAATATATATATAAAAATATATTTGTAGTATATGGAAATTTTAAGATTTATGTAAAAACTTCGTATAAAATTTATATACGAAAAAGAAACTATTCTTAGAAATTTGTGTAGAAATTTTCAGCAGCTCAGTTTCTTCTTGTTAATTGAATCTTATGTTCTTTAAAGCTACAACAGTTTTTAAAAAATCATTGTTTTCTTATTATATAAGCTGCACCATGCAGAGTCTAAAAAGTGTACATATTTTTTTGGAAGGCAACAGAGATATTTTTTTCTGTCTTCCGAGAAGGATTTAAGTCTCCGTCTGAATATTTCATTTCAAAACTTTCTTTTCGGATCACCCAATTCAATTTCTGAGTAAATCCATCGATAGACTTGTCCGCCATTTCTTTTCCTCCCAGTTTCAGACAAAAAAATATATTCCCCAAAAAATTTTTACTTTTTACGAAAACTGAAAACTTCTGAAATAATCTGAATTCAAATGTTAAGCATAAATTAGATATCTTGGAATTGTTTTGATTTTTTTTTTCTATTCTTATTTGAAAAATTGTTATCTGTTGCATTTACTAGAAGAATAATACTATTTAAATAATAGTATGTTAAAAATTGTTACAAAATGCTTTGTAAATATGTTAATAATTGCTTGTTTATAATGAGTTGTACTTGAAATTATTTAATTTATTTTAAATATAGTGTTAAATATATTTATTCTGCTTAATTTACTTGATGTATAGCGTTAAATATATTTATTCTGTCAAATTTATTTCATATATAGCATTAAATACCTTTATTCTGTTTAATTTATTTCATATAATATATAGCTTTAAATACTTTTATTGTGTTTAATGTATTAGATATATAACATTACATAATTTTATTCTGCTTAATTTATTATATATATAGCCTTAAATATGTTATTCCGTTTAATGTAATTGATATATGGCGTTAAATACTTTTATTGTTTTTAATTATCTGATTAATAGCTTTAAATCTATAGAAAAATTAGCGATCTTGGCGAAATGTTTGGCATCGTTGGCGACATTTTTGGCTTTTTTACGAAGTTGCTGGCGATATCTCGTAGAGTATGTATGTGATAGATATTGGTTTGGCACATGCCAAATGCAAAAAAATGTGTAAAGTTCAGTATCATTCTAGATTCTTACGATGTTGCATAAACATTTATAGTGTCTAGGTTTTATTGAATTCTTGTTCCTGTCTGGGGAAGTTGACATAGTATCGCTGTATAAGAAATTTATATATGAAACTTTTACTTTTCTGCAAATTTTTTGTTTACTTATTAGAGTTTTAATAAAACTCTTTGAAAATTCCATGCATAAAAATCAAGTACAAAAAACAATACGCGCCTTATTAATGAATGCAATAATGAATAAAATAGAGATCTCTAAAACAGTTCAAGGTCTATGTTTTCCGATTATTATTAACTTATTTTGTTTACTATCAATGCCAAATCCTTGTGTTATCTCCATTAATTCTTAAACATATTTGACAATGGTAAGAAACGAAAGCTGTACTTTGGAATTTTAAAAGATACTCATAATGAGAAAATAATATATAAGTTATATATATATATATATATATATGACTTTGTGTAAGAGGCTATACAAGAAATTCTCTGTCAGTTTAACTATGAATGCGAGAACGTACAAACTTCCATCGAGTCTCATCATATCCTTAAGCTGTGACTACAACGGACGCTTCGAATCTTAGCGAATCTTAGTATTTCTGCACATTAACATCACTTGTTACTATTGAAAACAAGTTGGACTTTATTGCATTTAATAAATAAAATATGGGCCTGAATAGCAGAGTGGCTAGCGCTCTGGCGCGCGGTACCACAGGTTTCGGGTTCGAGTCCCGGCGGTGTCATGGGTATTTGTAGTGGATCGGAATTCACTTTAAATCGTAGGTCCCGGTCCTAATAGGATCGTAGAGCGTTACGGGGTCATTGTTCCTCCGCGTCCGTGGCTTATCTTCAAGTTACACGCGCCCCTTGGATCATGCAAAGTGAGTACGTTTGTGCAGCGCTTGCCTTAAGGCATCCAAGGCCAAGCTGTCTAAGTGTTTGTCAGCTGCATTAGAAGAAAAAATAAATAAATAAATAAAATATAAAAATGATACTTTCTGACATAATTAAAAAACAGAGAAAATATATAGAACATTTATATTTATTTAAATAAAATCTTAAACTAAGCACTTAAACTCCTAACTAAGCAATCTTAAACTAAAATTTCAATGCATATTTAATTAATTAAAAGAATAGTAAATCCCAAAGCTCGTTTATTTTTCATTTCAAATGAAACTATTTCTTATTAGTCTGAAGGAATACTTATTTGTTTTGTTTAAAATCTAAAAACAGATGCGTAAAGAACTGGAAACGTTAAGAAATTGTTTTTTACTGTGTATTGCAGACAAACTAATTTAATTAACTGTTCCTTAAGGAACATACTGCTTTTTTTTCTATCTGTTGTTAAATTTTCTGATTTAATTTTTTTTGTTGTTGTTATACTTTTATGTAAGAAATGATTTATTTTTCAATAATAATAACTAAAATTATTTTTAAAAATATATTCTTCTTATAAATATATGTCTTTACGCATAAAGCTGTGATAACGTAAAAAGAAAAAGAATTCTTTTTTTTTTCTACTAAATATCTGGGAGGCCATAATCAACATGTTGAACAATGTCCTGTGCATCTAAGGGACCTGAATGGCCGAGTGGCTAGAACTCTGGCGCTCGGTATCACAGGTTTCGGGTTCGAGTCCCGGCGGTGCCATAGATATTTTTAGTGGTTCGGAATCCACTTTAAACCCGGTCTGTTTAGCCTAAATTGTGCACAAGATGACCGTAGACCGACCGTAGAACAAACCTGTGCATCTAAATTAGATATTGGTTCGAAATCTGACTCGAAACTTTAGGGTCTGGGCTTTCCGAACCTTAGAAGAATAACCTGGTAAGTCTATAATAGTAAAGTTGGGCTTCCTGAGGATACCTCGTGGATGAACTGATAGTGCCCAAAAATAAAGCACTCTGTGCAACAAATTCACTTATCTGCAGAAGTACACTCAAGAGCCAAAACATTATGACCACCCCTACATTTTGCAATGAACTCGCCTGGATGACGTGGAAGGCACGTGATCAGGTGGAAGTGATATTTAACTGGTATTAAGTGGTGGTATTAATCCAAGCCAAGGCGGGTTGAAGCTGTGTTGCGCGCCGAAGGTGGGCCAACTCGTTATTGACAGGTGGTCATATGTTTTGGCTCTTGAGTGTACATAAGTGAACAGCTACGTGTACTCAACCTTATTAAATATAAAGCTAAGTTTTGGAATAAGGTTACCGTCGCCCTCCCAGTTAAATAAAGTATTCAACACCATTTCTTTCTAACACACTCTTTCTCTGTAAGCAATTTTTCCTGCCCATTCTGGGGTAAACACCTCTTCTTTAGTGTATTATTGCCAACACCAGTCGAAACAAAATGCAAGTTCTTCTGAACAGTATTCTGAGAATCCTCATGAGTTATCAATCGTATATCAGGACTTCAATAATCTACGAAGATCTCTACATCGAGACCATTGGTTCCCATATACCATGTAATTTAGAATTCTGCTCTCCTAATCAATCAATCATATTTTAGCATGATGGCACAAACTATTTTTGCTCATGATAATCGAAGTTTGGTTTGTCGCTCTACGGTCATCTTGTGCACACTTTAGGCTAAACAGACCGGTACCTACAGTTTAACGTGGATTCCGAACCACTAACAATCAGCCATGGCACTGCCAGGACTCGAACTGGTACTGAGCGCCAGACATGATAATGGAAGACATAACAGTTGGGCTGACATGTTCGTAGGCTGACACATAGATGGTGCTACTAGTATTAAATCCATATGAGTTTTAGTTAAGCCTAACCTTCAAAAGACAAGTGTATAAATTTGACAGCTGTTGCACTATTAGTATGTGAGTTATAGCATTTTTAGTGAAGCAACTTTTGTTAGTTTGAAAAAATGGATAAAAAGGAATTTCGTGTGTTAATAAAGCATTGCTTTTTTGGAGAAAAAAAATACTATTGAAGGCTTGGCTATTAATGGCTTGGCTTGATAAACATTATTCGGACTTTGCACTAGGAAAATCAACCGTAGAGAAGTGGTTTGCTAAAGTTTGCTTGGTGCAGCTGTTCAATCGTAATAAATCCAACGTTTTGCGTCGATATGTGGCAATGGATGAAACATGGCTTCATCATTTCACATCGGAGTCCATTCGACAATCAGCCGAGTGGACTGCACGTGCTGAACACTAAAAATGCTAGAAATCACTAAAAATGCTATAACTCCCATACTAATAGTGCAACAGCTGTCAAATTTATACACGTGTCTTTTGAAGGTTAAGGCTAACTAAAAATCATATGTATTTAATACTAGTAGCGCCATCTATGTGTCAGACCTACGAACATTTCAGTGCACCTGTTACATTCTCTTATTCAATTGTTAATTGGGTTCTTTGTCATCGTACCCCATAGTTTGTCTTATTCGCATCATCAGCAAATGTCAATAAAAAATTCCATGTCAACAATGGCTCAGTTACATGAAAAAAAAATTTCACTTTGAATCACGATTATTTTCAGGGGGGAAGGGGGGTTCTATTTTTTTCTTTTTAATTTCTCATTGTTTCTCATCTTTCTTATTTTATAATAAATTTCTTATTTTACTTTCTAAAAAAGCTGAGAAGAAGTGTTTTTTCACACGTGTGCACAAGGAGTAGTATCATTTATGACTGGGGATTGCAATATCGGACCAAAAGTTCAATACCGGTATTCGGTATTTTTTTAGATCTTAATAGCGGGATACCGGTTTTAATACCGGTAGTAGAAATTTTAGAAAAACAATGGAAACACGGGGTTTTTTTTTTTTATTTTTTTTTTTATTAGAAAATGTAAATATTACAAAAAACACTCGAAATGGCAAATCTGGCTTAGGAGGAGGAAGGCTTAGAAGCTGTGCTTAAGTTTGTGCTTATCCTAATCGCAATTAGATTTTCTCCTCTTTAACAAATTTGTATCATGTTTCGTTTTTAAATGTGTAATGAGTCCGCTTGTACTTCATTCACTTTAATAACCCTTGAACATTTTTTACATTGTACCACCATATTCTTTTCATCATATAATTAATGAAACCAAGCCGAAGTATTATCAACTGATTCTTTATGTTCTTTAAAGTTATTATTCATTATTATGGAGTATTATTTATGAGTATATATATATATATAATAAATCTGAAAAATATTTTGAACTCTAAAGTATCTTATGCAAATACAATGTGAATAACAAACTCACCAATTAAAAAAAAATATCGAAATATTACCCACTTTCTACAACTTTATTAACACTTTCTACACTTTCACAACTACAACCTTGTTTTCACAGGTAAGAATTTCTAGTTTTCAATTAAGAATTCTAAATAAGAATTCACAGATAAGAATAAGAATTTCACACATAAGAATTCTAAATTTCCAGTAAATACCGAAAAAACGGTATTTAAACTTGTGAATACCGGTATTACAAAATTGTACAAATGGCTCAAAATACCGGTATTCGGTATCCCGCTATACCGGTATTGCATTCCCTACTTATGACAAAGGATGGAAAGAGGGTATAAACATCCATTTCCCTGTAATACCACTCTTCGAGGTACAGCTTCTGAATTGCAATGGGACAATGTAGGTACAGTTTAGCAAGCCTCTTCCTACGTTCTGTACTTCGATTCATATCAGCGGTTTAACGGTCAATTGACTAGCTCTCTAGCCTTTGGTATCACAGGCTACAGGTTCGAATCCTGGCAGTAGCATGGATGTTTTGTTAGTGGTTCGGAATTCACATTAAACTGTAAGCCCCGGTCTAATTAGCCCAAAGTTTGCAAAAAAATTACCGTAGAGCGACAAACCAAACCGCTTCATATTAGTAGTTTTAGTGGAAAATGGCATTAGGCCAATATGTCTGGCATATGATAACATCAGCATTTTTTAACCTCTGATTTACTCAATTAATTTAATACTTGATTTCTCATCTGCATATGTGCCAATAACCATTAGAACATTGAGTAGTACTTATTAAGATATGAAACACCTAAGCATTAGACACTGTTGTAAACAATATTTTTCAAACAAAATATTAGGTTTTTTTATACAAAATATTAAATTTTTATACAAACTATTAATTTTTTGTATAGAACAAGTACACTCTTTGTGCAAAAAGGAACATATTTTGTACTAAACGGTATGCACACCAAGGAATACACATAATTGATTGCCCAACATAAATACACGTCCGTCAGTAATGAAAAACTCTCAGATATTTACAAATTTATTAAAATCTAATGTTTTTATTGTTGACTGGGAGAGTTCGTACCCTCCTCCCCACCTCTTTAACCCTAGAAAGACTTGCCAGCTTAAAAATTTACCATTAAACCCTTTGGATTGGCATCATCATTTATTATCATCATTTCATTTCCAAACAAACTTCTTCATTTCAAAAGTGCTGTCAATTTTTCCACCAACATGGTTGATAAATTTCTCTACTAAAACTGACACTTTTATTTTGTTATGGAAAATGAATACTCTCTCGTCTGGAAATTGTAATGATCGGTTTTTAAGCCCATGTCACACAGGAAAAGCATATGAAAAATAGAGCCATTTTGTTAATGGCCATACCAACTATCAAAACTAAAAACCAGACATTACAGTAGAACTAAGAACAAAAATACAAAAAGTAACACGATCCATTTTACACTTCATACCGTAATGTGAGCCAAACTATTTTTTTTTACTTACTTTTATTGAAAAATATTAATGTAAGGTTTCTGTCATTTAAAAAAAAAATGGTTTTAGTCATTTCTGAATTCTACCATTTAAAAAATATAACTTATTAATAACTGTAAATTAGGCCTGAATGGCCGAGTGGCTAGCGCTCGGTACCATAGGTTTCGGGTTCGAGTCCCGGCGGTGTCATGGATGTTTGTAGTGGTTCGGAATCCACTTTAAACCGTAGGTTCCAGTCCTAATAGGACCGTAGAGCGTTGCGGGGGGCATTCTTACTCCGCATCCGTGGCTTATCTTCAAGTTACACGCGCCCCCTGGGTAATGCAAAGTGAGTAACATCTGTGCAGCGCTTACCTTAAGGCATACAAGAGCTGCATTAGAACAAAAAAAAACTGTAAATTGTATTTTTAGAATTTAAATCATGTAAAATACAGCTAAATTTCTTGTTCTTAAAGAACTCAATCAATTGATTTGAGTCTTTTTTTTTGTTGAATATCGGTCGTCCTTAAGTTTCACTTATGTACACCACGAATTGCCCACCGACAGACTATAAGGAGTAAACATTGCTTTCAGGGAGGAATGTCCCTCATTTATGTGTCGCATAGGAGAAATCCCAGAAAACTCTCATCATACAACCTTATTGTCAACGCGAGAAGCTTAGACCGATTGTCACAATCGCCATCGACTCAACAATCACAGTTGGTGCTACAGGTTCGAATTCTGGTGGTGGCATGGATGTTTGTGAGTGGTTTGGAATCCTTGTTAAACTGTTATTCCCGATCTAATTAGACCAACGTGAGCATAAAAGGACAGTAGAGCAATATACAGTAGTAGTATATGCTTATTGCAACTTGCCAAACTAGCTTTTCTGCATGCTAGTTTGGCAAGTTGCAATAAGCATATAGGCCCAGAGAAAATAACTTAATTTTGATTATTCATATAATTTTCTGCCACAGCATTGCAAGGTATACTGTAGCTGTTTTACTGCTGCTGCTGCTACTGCTTCTGCTACTACTACTATTACTACTACACCACATCATTGTGCCTAGAGCTGAGTTGCCATTGTACAGTTTGAGAATGATGTGGGTAAGAAATCTCACCGGGCTCCGTGACGCTCTTACAGTCATATGAAACCGGAAAATAAGGCTTAAAGTGGATTCCAAACCACTACAAACATCCATGGCACCGCTGGAGCTCGAACCCGAAACTTGTAGCACCAAGCGCCAGCGAGCTAGGCATTTAGTCATTCAGGCCCCATTGTAGAGTAATAACATCAAATTCTAAAGACTGAATATTGCTAAACAAATTCGCGCAAAATAGCTATAACGTACGTTATCACAATCGCCATTAAATCTCGTAGTTTCAGAATGCAGTGACTCTAATTTGCGCCACAATGAATTCTAACCTAATTCCTCCTGCAAACTCTCTGCGCACATTATTCCTGGCACATAAACTATTCTTCTAATTGCACATTTGGTACCACAGACTTCAGGTCCAAATCGTGGCTGTGGCATGGATGTTTGTCAGTGGTTCGGAATCCACATTAAACTGTAGGTAGTGATCTAAATTAGCCTTCAGTACGAAACGAATGACAGTAGAGCGACAAATCTAGTTGCACTGTAATATTTACAATCCAACGACACATTCTTTATAATATTCACGAAATATAAGTTTTGACAGTATTCATATATTCTTGGTGTGCATTTTGTCAAGTTTTCATGTCAAGTTTAGCTCTGAAACACTAATCACGGAACGCGTATTTGATTGAAGTTTAAATGGAAAAGCAGTGTCTTGGAGGTTTCTGGAAGTGTCCTTATCGATTGGGGGCATTAGTGCGGAGCGTTTTGTTTGAACTAAGTGCTGCCGCGTCTGTAATCGACAAAGTGCGTGCCATCACCTTGTTTGTCGCTAAGTGACAGTTTGTTTTCTGCGTTGATGAATACAAATTTGTTCTTCATCACGATAAGAATACATAAAAAGGGGAAATATTTATTTTTTGAAAAATTCTGAGGATAGTTAAAGTATTTTTTTTGTTGTCCCATCGTTACGTCAAGTTCCTTGGTCACTTTATATCGTGTAACAAAACTACCGTGTATCAGTATTTTTACAGTGTTTTAGCCCCAATATTTATGAAATTGTTAGATTTTTGAAAAATTTGATCAAAAATAGTAAAATATGTAAAAACATTATTGTATTAGGATTTTTAAAACATATAAAAAGATATAAATCCAAGACATTTAATTTATATATCTAATATAAAACTCCTATACTTTTAACATAAGACCATAGACGGACATCATGCTTTCTCCTACACTGTTAAGAGTGTGACGTTCAACATAAATGGTGAGTTGGTCTCCAGACTCTCACCCGAGAGGAAGTACAGCGCAATCTGCTCCCGCTGAGAAACGTTTAATAACTTAGAAACGTAGTTTATAGTCTGTCATTCCAAAAGGAAATATATTTAGCATACCCCTGCGCATTAATTGATCTACAGATTCTCACCCGGAGAGGAAGTATCTTTTGTGCTGCAAAAGATATCTTTCAAGTATCTGTGAAAATATCTTTCGTGCAAACTGCGCTTAGCCGAGTTTCGGATTTTCGGCTTAGAAATGGAGTCCTTCCGCAAATATATAATTATATGTCATTAAATGTGTTGCATGTTGATTGTGTTTAACTACAGGTTGTGCGGTTTTTGTGCGTGTGTCAATAAAGCTGCGAGTTCTTCAACCTGTGCCTCAAGTATCTCAGCCCAACCACACCCTGTTACAATCTGAACTCTACCATTGGAAAATGACGAGAAGGTTAATCTTTAATCTATGAAAAATTATCTTAATCTTATTCATTTTCTTGCCACGATTTTTTTTTTTTTTTTTTTGTGGTAACCATAATATCTCGTAAACGCATAATAAAAATGCATGAAAATCGTTTCATAGCAACAACTTATGTTATTTCAGTCAATTGCTAAATTCAAATTGGATGAATTTCGCTAGCACTTAACTCAAAAAATTACAGTATAACAGCTTTAAAGTACGATTTAATTGTCTTCAAAAAATAATAAATTATTGTTCATGTTTAATTTTATTTTTTTTTTTTAATTAGATTAGATTTAAATGTATTAAGTGTAATTTACGCACCTCAAAAGATTCTCTACCATTGTACCTATATAAATTATTTATAACACACATGTCAAACGCGCCTTCAACCAAACAAAACAACAGACATTTACTTCCGCCAAATCCTGCAGTTATTTGAAACTCCGAACACTAAAACAAAGCCATGAAGCAGTAAAAGGTTAAGCGTTTGTATTGCAAAATCTTTACCGCGCGTAGTAAATATTTGATGCTCACTGGAAAAAGCTCCATAAAAGTAAACTTCTTCATAAAGAATTCTCTATAAAAGAACAAACATTTAGGTATTTTACAGATTCCAGTATTTTACAGGATCTTTGAGCTTGTTCTAGTTCTCTGACTAGTTAGATTTAAAATATATCTATTACTGTTTGCAATAATTAGGATTTTTTTTTAACAATGTGAAATTAATCGCAGTGTTGTGTTTAATCCTGAGTATCCTGCAGTGCGGGACGGACATCCTATTAGTATCTACTCATGGATGGGGGGGAAAGGAGCAGCTTCTGTTGTGATGGTACACCCATAGGTAGAAGTTTGACTTGGCTCCGTGTTAAAGGAAAATTAATCTTGAGAAGGCCACCCATTAGGCCACGAGTCGAGATAACATCCCCATTTTACCACCACAATCAAGGAACGGCAACCTGCGGCTCGCGAGCCACATGTGGCTCTTTGGATGTGAAGCTGCGGCTCTTTTGTTCCATACGCAAATATTATTTATTTTATAAAAAAAAAACATTTAAAAATCGTTCTGAATCGATTAACGAGGATTAGGCACCGATTCTATCTCTCAGCCACTTGTACTCGCTTTTCAACCGCACCCCTCCCCGTGACACGCGTCGTCACTGTAGTCAGTCCATCGGAAGCTCTCGAATGACGCCGTCGTCGGATTTTGTAGGTTTTAATTCGCTTTCGACGCAAGACAATTTGGCGTCTTCATCCGTGCTTTTTGTCAGGTATATGTCTTCCCAAGTTCCAAAAGAAGAACTTCTAGGAATGCTACCGCTCCCTGGACAAACTAGAGGGGAAGATATAGCGAATGCCATGCAAAAATGCCTTGAAGACAATAAGATGGATTTAAATAAAATCGTTTCAATAGCAACTGATGGAGCCAGAAGTATGAGAGGAAAAAATAAAGGGGCAATAACAATTCTTCACAGCAAAATAAACCACAAAATTCTTACGTTTCACTGCATAATATACCAAGAAGAGCTTTGAGCCCAAACATTTCCGGCCGAAATAGTTGAGGTCATGAATTTGGTAATCAAGATTGTTAACATCATCTTGTCAAAAGCACTCTATCATCCTCAGTTTAAAGAATTCTTAAACGAAATGGAGACTCAGTATTCCGACCTCCTTCTTCACAATAAAGTGCGATGGCTTTCCAAAGGTAAGGTGTTGAAACGTTTTGCTTTGTGCTTGAATGAAATAAATACATTCCTAAATGAAAAAGGCATTAATCACCCTGAATTAGAGAACGACAAATGGTTGCAAAAATTTTACTTTATGGTGGATATCACAGAGAAATTAAATGAGCTGAATCTAAAACTGCAAGGAAAGGGAAACCCAGCCTATGTTTTGGTAGAAGAATTGGTTTGTTTTGAAGAAAAATTAATTCTTTTGGCAGAAGATATTCAGAGCGTTATATTACTTCATTTTCAATTTCTAAAGCAATATCGTGATAAAACTAGTGCAACTGTTGACACGAGGTACTTCAGCAGAGTTATAAAAAAAATTAAAGATAAATTTGCTGATAGATTTGAGCAATTCAAAACCACTCTAGTATTCATAGTAAATCTTCTCAACACAAATAGTAACGATTTGGAATTGATACTGAATCTCTAGAAATGCAATTGATCGATTTAAAAAGTAAAGCTTTGTGGAGTGGAAAATTTACAGAGTTGAAAAGCAAGTTGGAAGAGTTGGAGGTTCAGAAATGTATGTACGTAACACAACAAAAGTGGACAACTTTAAAAGAAATGCCACGAGTTGAGGCATTTATATTCGACGCATGGAATAGTCTTCTAGATTGCTACAGTGAGGTGAAGAAGTTGGCATTTGGAGTGCTGACTATCTTTGGATCGACATATTCGTGCGAGCAAGCGTTCTCTTGCATGAATATAATTAAAAGTAAAGTAAGAAGCCAACTAACAAATGAAAATTTAGAGTCGTGTTTGAAACTTAAAGCAACAAATTATGAGCCAAATTTATCCAAACTTTCTAAAACCATGCAAAGCCAACGCTCCCATTGAATTTGTTTACTCAAATGTATGTTATTGTTTTTTTTATTTTAAGTACAAATTCCATTGTTTAGTAAAGTTTAAATTTTCTACTTGAATAACCATGCAAAGCCATCGCTCCCATTGAATTTGTTTGTTCAATTGTTTGTTATTGAAGTACAAGTTAGTGTTGTAAGTAAATGTTTAATTGTTTTAATTTTTTACTTAAATAAGAAGTAATTATCTAATAATGAATAAATAGAATGATATATGAATAATTAGATATTTTTTCTTATGAATAAATAGATTAGTTTTTTTTATCAAAAAACTTCATTTATGCGAGTATTAACAGGTGGGCTAGTATTATTAAATCGGCGCTACTAGTATTAAATCCATATGATTTTTCGTTAGCCCTAACCTTCAAAAGACACGTGTATAATTTTGACAGCTGTTGCACTATTAGTATGGGAGTTATAGAATTTTTAGTGAAGCAACTTTTGTTAGTTTGAAAAAATGGATAAAAAGGAATTTCGTGTGTTAATAAAGCATTGCTTTTTAGCAAAAAAAAAAAAATACTATTGAAGCCAAGGCTTGGCTTGATAAACATTATTCAAACATTGCGCCAGAAAAATCACCCGTAGAGAAGTGGTTTGCTAAATTTAAAAGAGGCCAAATGAGCATCGAGGATGATGCACGCAGTGGACGCCCCAAAAGGCTGTTACCGACGAAAACATCAAAAAAAGTCCACAAAACAATTTCTGATAACCGTAAAGTGAAGTTGATTGAGATAGCTGAGACCCTAAAGATATCAAAGGAACGTGTTGGACATATCATGAATGAATATTTGGGTATGCGAAGGCTCTGTTCAAAGTGGGTGCCGCGCAGAGCTCACAATCGACCAAAAACAACAACGAATGGATGATTCAAAGCAGTGTTTGGAGCTGTTCAATCGTAATAAACCAAAATTTTTGCGTCGATATGTGACAATGGATGAAACAATGGATCCATCATTTCACACCGGAGTCTAATCGAAAGTCAGCCGAGTGGACTGCACGTGATGAACACTAAAAATGCTGTAACTTCACTAAAAATGCTATAACTCACGTACTAATAGTGCAACAGCTGTCAAATTTATACACGTGTCTTTTGAAGGTTAGGGCTAACTAAAAATCGTATGGATTTAATACTAGTAGTGCCATCCATGTATCAGCCTACGAACTTTTCAGCCAACCTGTTATTAATTGTTGGCAAGAAAAAATTTTGTGGCTCTTTAAAACTTTGAAATTTTGTAAATTGCAATTTTTGGCTCTTCCGACTCAAAAGGTTGCCGACCCCTAAACGAAACTTCATTAATCCGATTATAAATGAATGAAGAAGTATTTGCAAGGAGGGGAAATACATGTAAGAAGGACGAGGTAAAATATTTGTAAAAAGAGAGGAAATGAAATGTACGTAAGAAGAAAGAGGAGAGGTGGTGAGATATTTGCAAGAAGAAAGAGGGAAGGAGGTGAAATATTTGTAAGAAGAGAGGAAATGAAATGTACGTAAGAAAAAGAGGAGAGGAAGAGGAAGGGAGAGGTGGTGAGATATTTGCAAGAAGAAAGAGGGAAGGAGGTGAAATATTTGTAAGAAGAAAATGAAATGAGTAAGAAGAAAGAGGAGGTGAAATATTTGTAAGAAGAAAACAGGGAAGGAGGTAAATATTTGTAAGAAGAAGAAATGAAATGTACGTAAATGAAATGTATGTGAAATATTTGTAAGAAAAATGAGGAAGAAGAAAGAGGGAGGGTGGTGAGATATTTGCAAGAAGAAAGAGGGAAGGAGGTGAAATATTTGTAAGAAGAGAGGAAATGAAATGTACGTAAGAAGAAAGAGGAGAAATGGTGAGATATTTGCAAGAAGAAAGAGGGAAGGAGGTGAAATATTTGTAAGAAGAGAGGAAATGAAATGTACGTAAGAAGAAAGAGGAGAGGTGGTGAGATATTTGCAAGAAGAAAGAGGGAAGGAGGTGAAATATTTGTAAGAAGAAAAAGCAGAGGAAGAAAGAGGTGAAATATATGTAAGAAGGAACAGGGAAAGAGGTAAAATATTTGTAAGAAGAGAGGAAATGAAATGTATGTAAGAAGAAAGAGGAGAGGAGGTGAGATATTTGCAAGAAGAAAGAGGGAAGGAGGTGAAATATTTGTAAGAAGAAAGAGCAGAGGAGGTGAAATATATGTAAGAAGGAACAGGGAAAGAGGTAAAATATTTGTAAGAAGAGAGGAAATGAAATGTATGTAAGAAGAAAGAGGAGAGGTGGTGAGATATTTGCAAGAAGAAAGAGGGAAGGAGGTGAAATATTTGTAAGAAGAAAAAGAGAGATGATGTAATATTTGCAAGAAAAACAGGGGAGGAGGTGAAATACATGTGAGAAGAAAAAGGAGAAGAGGAGAAATATTTTTAAGAAAGAGGAAAGGAGGGAAAATGTATGTAAGATGAGAGAGGTGAGGGGGTGAAATATTTACAAGAAGAAAGAGGAGAGGAGTTGAAATATAAAGAAGAAAGAGATGAGGGGGTGAAATGTTTGTAAAAAGAAAGAAAAAAGGAGGAGAAATATATGTGAAAGAGGAGAGAAGGGGAAATATTTGTAAGAAGAATAAGAAAATAATATAAAATGTATGTAAGAAGAAAGAAGAGAGGAGGTGAAATATACTTAAGAGGGAAGGAAAGAGAGAATGTCTGTATGAGAATAAAAAGCATCTAATGTAGGGATGAGAGCAGAGATGAAATTGTATGCTTTTTACTAAGAGATATATATTTTAATTTTGGAATTTAAATATTTGTAAACTTTCAAACTATACGATGAATAGTATGTTGTTTATTCAGAATAATAAATTTCATTTCTCTTGAAACTGCAATTTTATTTCGATAACATAACAATTTTTACGCATGCTAACAGGTTCAATTCTTCTTGTCTAGCGCGCAAACTGAGAATTGAATTCACAAGCGACATATCTGAGCCCTACTTGCTGAATTTTCAATTCAGTCTGCTTGAACCTGACGAAATAAGCAATTTAAATTTATGATTTTCGATTTATATTAAAGAAATAATGCGATGATTTGTATGTTTACTTCTGAAAATTGAACTCAAGAAAAAAAAGTTTGCATACGTATTTTTAGAAGCTTAGAATGTATTAAAGTTGGAATTTCAAATTGCACATTCCAAAATGCAAAAATATCTCAAAAATATTATACGAAAAATCTGTAAAACCAAATCTCAGAATTTTTTATACCTCATTTTATACAATTTGAATTCGTTATCTTGTTTTCTGTGTGGAATATTTTGAAAAAAATGTCTCAACTATTTGTTGCATTTTTTTATGTTACTGTTTATAAGTTTTCCAATAGAAAAACATTTTTTTCTTTTAAATTAGACAAATCGCATTTCCATTTTTCCATTGCACAAAATTGAACGTGATCACTCAAGGGAGTATATTTCAAGCGGTTTTAAAATTCTTCAGATTTGAAGAATGAAAGAATCTAAACAAAATGAAGTCGGTTGTGCATTTTCTGCATTCATTTTGAGTTGTGTAAAGATTCAGACACAGAAATTGTAAATATTTACATTTCAAGGACTTTAAAATAAAAATCTATTTAAATAAAAAATGTATGTAGTTTTTAAATTATGTAGTTGTTCCAACATAATTTAAAAACTGCAAAACCTGTAATTTCATTTTTTTTTCTTTTAATTTATAGTTTCTTTGCAAAAATTTAAAACTCGTTGCCAAAAATTAAGAAAATATTTATAATAATTAATTTTTAGTTAAATGTAAATCTTTTTTTTTTTATTGCTATTAAATTTTTATGCCACCAGATGGCGCCATCCTTAGTTAAGTATCTGTAAAAAATTAGTTACCATCATTTAAGTTATTGCAAAAAAATAAGGAAGAAAGTTTTTAGTAATAGTTTTGAAGTTATTTTATCAACTTACACTATTTTGTTTTTTAAAATATATACTAACAAAATGAAACAATTAAATGCGAAAAAAAATTATTGAGAATTAAGAAAGAATGGTTGCTTAATTTAGTCACTTTATGAAGTTTAAGTCAAGTTATTTCAAATTTTTAATTCTACACAGTGACAGATAAAAAAAACATTTAGAAGCAAAAGAATCGAAGGTCATAGATTTATTTTAAAATGACCCTCTATATATAAACTCCGATAACTTAATCAACAGTCCTTGAATAGTTTAATACTGAATATTTGTTCCCAATATATGTTAATTCAAACGGGCTTGCGTTATTTAATGTACTATATTATATGATGTTCAAAGCCAATAGAACTCGGACTGTTGAGTGCGGACAGACGTTTTAACTATATACAGACCTTTAATCTAGGTTAGCGCGTTTATATTCATCAAAGTACTGATTTCAGTCTCTCTCTATCTTTCTTATATATATATATACACACTGAAGTGACAAAAGTCATGGGATACCCATATTTACTAAAATAGTGTCGGCCCTCCTTTCGCCCGGCGAAGTGCAGCAACTCGACGTGGCATGGACCCAAGTCGTTGGAAGTCTTCTGCAGGAATATTGAGCCATGCTGTCAAGATAGACATCCATAATTTTGAAAGCGTTGATGGTGCAGGATTTTTTGGGCACGAACAGACCTCTCGATGATGTCCCATAAATGCTCCCAGGATTTCATGTCGGGCGACCAAGGCTCTGGCCAGATCATTCGTTGGAATTGTCCAGAATGTTCTTCAAACCAATCGCGAACAGTTGTGGCCCGGTGACATGGCGCATTGTCATCCATAAAAATCCCATCGTTGTTTGGGTACAAGAAGTCCATGAATGGCTGCAAGTGATCTCCAAGTAGCTGAACATAAGAATTTCCAGTCAATGTTCGGTCCAGTCGCACCAGAGGACCAAGTCCATGCCATGAAAAACAGTCCACACCATTACGGAGCCACCACCAGCTTGAACAGTGCCTTGCTGACAGTTTGGGTCCATGGCTTCTGGGGTCTGCGCCACACTCGAACCCTACCATCAGCTCTTACCAACTGAAATCGTGACTCATCCGACCAGGCCACGGTTTCCATTCATCTAGGGACCAACCGATATGCTCACGTGCCCACGAGTGTCGCTGCAAGCGATGTCGTTCTGTCAGTAAAGGCACTTATCGGTCTTCTGCTGGAATAGCCCAAGAAAGCCAAATTTATCCGCACAGTTCTAACAGACAAGTCCCTTGTACGTCCCACCTGTGATTTCTAAACTTATTTGACGCAGTGTTGCCATGGATGTTTGAGAATTACTTCGACTCTTTGCAGACGTCGCCGGTCTCGGTCGTTAAGTGCAGGCGGTCGACCACTGCGCTGTCCATTGGGATGTTTGCTGAAATTGTCCCTACTCTCGGCACACTCTTGACACAGTGGATCTGGGAATTTGAATTACGGCGAACGATTCTCCGAAATGGCACACCTTGGCAAGATCTAATCCAACTAACATTCCGCGTTCGAACTCAGACAACTCTTCGTGCGGTGCCATCACGACAAAAAACCTCTAGTCTAATAACTTGAACAGAGTATTTATAGGATATGGCTGAATGCACTGCGATTTATACGCATGTTCTACGCGATGCTACTGCCATCTGAAAATTTACATATTGCTATCCCATGACTTTTGTCACTTCAGTGTATAGATAGTGTATATATATATAATTTTAAAGTTGGAATATACATGTTTCTAACCATTTATATAATATTGTATATATATATATATATATATATATATATACACACACACACACACAATACTATATAAATGGTTAGAAACATGTATATTCCAACTTTAAAATTATAACACTAAAAGTTCAATGTTTTCATTTGACAAGCAGTGAAAATGTACAACATAATTGTCATTAATTCTTTTTAAATAGATAAAAACTATTTTTTGTTGTTTAATTTAAATTCCATCTAGAGCGTTTGGCCCATCTGATGGCATTAGCGCTTACTTCATATGGCGTAATCGCTTCTTTCAATAAGCTGTTTTTGTTTTTTAAAAATCATACTCAATTAAAATTAAAAAAAAAAATTCTGAAAAGGGAAAAAAACAAGTTTTTTGTGATCTTAGCATTTTCTTAATTTTTTTTAATTCAAATGTGCTGCTAAACAGCCTAAACATTTTTTTTTTTTTTTTTTGCATAATTGTCATAAATACTCTTCAATTAGATTAAAACTATTTTTTTACTGTTAAGTTCAAATTTTATCTAGAAGGCTTAGCCCATCTGATGGTGTGTTTTTGTGTGTGTGTGTGCGTTTAAAAATCATCCGGAATTAAAATGCAAAAAATTTTGAAGTTTTTGAGATTGTACTATTTTTTTTAATCTTTTTCTTTTCACTTCAAACGTTCTACTACACAGCCTTAACAATTTTTTTGCATCTAATTTTCATTTTTCTTTATTTTTTGCATTTTTGTAATTAATTCCCCCTGATAGGAAGTATCTTTCGCTCACCCTGCGCTTAGCCGTGTTTCGGATTTTTGGCTTAGAAGTGGAGTCCTTCCACGAATCTATAATTATCTGTCTTTAAATGTGTTATATGTGTATGATGTCTGTGCATTTGTGTAAATAAAGCTGTGAGTTCTCAAATCTGTTTCCTCAAGTACCTCAATTCAACCACACCCAATTACAATGTGGTTGCCTAACCTGCACACTACAATTGGAGAATGATGAGGAGATAATAAATGATGAGGAGATTAAATAATAACTTACCTTAATTTTATTTATTTTCTCCCTGTGCTTATTTTTTGTAGCACGTACCCTAATATCCCGTAAACGCATAATAAAAGTATATGAAAATTTTTCAAAGCAATAAATTATGTTATTGGATTCAAATGTTAAATTCAAATTAGATGAATTTCGTTAGCACTTACAGCCAACAATTATACTATAAGTGTTGGCTATAAGTGCTATGAAAAATAAAAATTTTAAAAAATTGTCTCAAAAAATATTAAATTTCATTTGTTTTTAAATTTAACTGTATTAAGTGTAATTTACACCCCCAAAAGATTCTCTCCCGTTATATTTATATAAATTATTTATAGCAAACATGTCAAACGCGTCTTCAACCAAACAAAACAACAGACATTTACTTCCGCCAAATCCTGCAGTTATTTGAAACTCCGAACACTAAAACAAAGCCATGAAGCAGTAAAAGGTTAAGCGTCCGTATTGCAAAATCTTTACCGCGCGTACTAAATATTTGATTCTCACTGGAGAAGGCCCCATAAAAGTAAACTTCTTCATAAAGAATTCTCTATAAGAGAACAAACATTTGTGTACTTTAAAGATTTCAGTACTTTACAGGACCCGTCACGTGTTCTAGTTATTTCAATAGTTCTATTTAAAATATATTCTTACTATTTGCAATAATTAGTCAATTTTTTCACTCAGTATGAAAGCAATCGTGTATTATAAATAGAATATGAAAAAAAATCATTTTATATTACAAAACATTTAAAATATTACCTCATATTTCATTATGCTAGAAAAAATTTTTTTTTGATTGAAAGCACTTACAGGGAATTTCTTTAAAGGAAACTATAACTACATTTGTTCTGGCGCTCGATTATACAGGTTTTGGGTTCGAGTCACGGTGGTGTCATGTATGTTTGTAATGGTTTACGTAATCCACTTTAAATCTATAGGCCCTGGTCGAATATGACTAAAGCGTCAGGTATAGGGCTGACATCCCTACCCCGTAAAAAGAAAAACGTCTCCTGTCTCGAAATATACCAGTAAACAGACGGCCTTGGCCCGCCATGGGAGTGTTGCGCTAATGAAGAAGAAAAAAATAGCTACATTTGCAATGCTAAATAAGTACGAAAGAAAAATTAAGTATATAAGCTTGCAATCATCATGAATATAACACAGAATTCACATTATGCCTTCAATTTTCAATGCAAATTAACTGAGGCCCTACTCATGGCTTAGTGGTAAGTTTTGATGTATAAGACTTCAGATAAGAGTTAAGTATAGATGACTTCACTGGTGAAGTTTATTGTTGTTCGTGATTTTAGAAACAAGAAGAC
Organism: Caerostris darwini; assembly: GCA_021605075.1. NCBI lineage: Eukaryota > Metazoa > Arthropoda > Arachnida > Araneae > Araneidae > Caerostris > Caerostris darwini. The sequence continues at coordinate 94,481 of BPLQ01008105.1, read as the reverse complement.
TCGATAACGATTGTAATAGCGTTTGTAAGCATCACACTTGCGCAGTCAAGGTAGCTCATGGGAATTTTCTGGGTTTATGCTAATACAACACGTAATTGGGGGAAAGTTAATTTTGAAAATTCCACCCAATGGTTCAAGAATCGGGACAGCATTCCCATTTTGCCATCACAATCAGGAACTTCCTTAGAATTGCCATCTGACGGGAAGCACCTCCTTATCCCTCTATACAAATGAAAGTACTTTCACATTTAAAAATTTCTCATACTGTTGTGCCCAAAAAGTAAGACCAATTATTTTTTTTTCGAAAAGCATTTATTTATTCTTATAAAGTTATTTCCTCGTCTTCAAAGTAATCCCCTCTGGACACAATGCACTTGTGCCAATTTTTTTCAATCCTCAATGCATGCTAAAAAGTCATCGGCAGGGATGGTCTTTACAGCGCGCGTCGATCTTCAATCGACCCGAAACGGTGTCCCCGGAGTGTACTTTTGAGTTTTGGGAATAGCCAGAAGTCGCACGGTGAAATACGGTGGTTGTGGAACGATGTGGGTTTCCTTTTTGGCGAAAAAGTCACGAAGAATCAATGCAGTGTGAGCTGGCGCATTCAATGTTTTCGGTACCAATAAAGATTTGACGCGTTTGAGGCCCAAAATGGAATTGACCGATCGTTTTGATATTCCAGCATTAGCAGCAAGGTCTCTAATTGTAAATCGACTGTTTGCAAGTACAAAATCTTTAATTTTTTGGACGCGAGCTTCGGCGATTGATTTCGATTGTCGACAGTCTTCAACGCGTTCTCTGCCTTCTTTGAACTGTTTTTACCATAGATATGAGAGCTTTCGGTTTGGCTTCGTTAATCCAGTTAAAAGTAAAGAATCCAGTTTAAAGTAAGAAATATTTGTAGGAGAAAGAGTAGGGCAGGTGAAATATGTGAAAACAGGAAGGAGAAGATCCTACGTAAATCCTACGTAAGAAGAGAGAGAGGAGAAGAGGAGAAATATGTGTATGAAAAGAGAGGAGAGGAAGTGTAGTTAATATTTGTAAGAAGGAACAGGGAGAGGAGAATGTCTGTAGGAAAGTAAAAAGTACTTAATATAGGAAGCCAGATGAGAGAGAGAAGAGATGAAATTGTATACATTTTCTAAGAGTTAATGCATTTTAATTCTGAAGTTTAAATCTTTGCAGATTTTCAATTGTTGTTCGAGGTTCAATATGGTGTTTATTCAGAATAAGAAATTTCATTTCTCTTGAAACTCCAATTTCATTTCGATAACATAACAATTTTTATTCATGGTAACATGTTCAATTCTTCTTGTCTTGCGTGCAAACTGAGAATTGATTCAAAAGCGACTGAACCTACCTGAATTTTCAATTCAGACTGTTCGCACCTGACGAGAATAAACAATTTAAATTTATGATTTTCGATTTATATTAAGAAAGTAATTCGGTGATTTGTATGTTTACTTCTGAGAATTGAGCTCAAGAAAGAAAAGCAGTTTGCATGTGTATTCTTAGAAGTTTAGAATATATTAAAGTTGGAATTTCAGATTACATTTTCCGAAATGCAAAAATATCGGAACAATATTATGAGAAAAAATCTGTAAAACCGAATCTCAGAATTTTTCATACCTCATTTTATACAATTTGCATTCGTTATCTGATTTTCTATACGAGTGTTTTGAAAAATGTCTCAACTATTTGTTGCATTTTTTTTATGTTACTGTTTATAAGTTTTCCAATCGAAAAACATTTTTTTTCTTTTAAATTAAACAAATCACATTTCCATTCTTCCATCGCGCAAAATTGAACGTGATCATGATCATGGTTTTAAAATTCTTCAGATTTGAAGAATGAAGAATCTAAACAGAATGAAGTCGGTTATTTTTCTGCATTAGTTTCGGGCTGTTTAAAGATTCCGATATAGAAACTGAAATATTTACATTTCAAGGAATTTAAAATAAAAATATATTTACATAAAAATTGTTTGTATTTATGAATGTTCCAAGATAACTTAAAAAAGTATGACACTTAAATGTTTAATTTTTTTTTATTTCAATTCATTATTTCCTTTCAAAAATTCATAGCCAAAAGTTTCGAAAAAATTTGTACTAACATTTTTTTAATAAAACGGAAATCTTAATTTTTTTTATTGCCATCAGATTTTTGTGCCACCAGATATTAGTTACTCTTAGTTAAATATCTGCAAAAAATTAGTTACCATGAGTTAAGTTATTGACTAATAACTCTGGGATCCCATATGTTGACTCCCAGATCCTTTACTTTTCTTTTGACTGAATCAACCCATCTGGTGGGAAAAGTAACTTTTAAGTAGTATTTGTGACATTATATCTGAAAATGTGTCCCAACGCCCATGTCCCATGTGTAAAACGCCTTGCTTTTATAACTTTCACAATATCATGTTTGAATTTGTTGTAAGTTTCATGGTTATATTTTAATTTGCATCCTATCTTAGAATTTTCAGCGCAAATTAATTGATGGCCTATTCATGTACTCATGACCAAGTAGTAAGTTTTATTGCACACTTATAGATGGGTCTTTTAAATTCACTGGTAAAGTTTGTTGCTGTCCTTGCGCTTAGAAAAAAGAAAATTCGATAACGATTGTGATAGCGTTTTTATAAATGCTATCACACTGATATATTTGTAAGAAGAAAGAGGAGAGGAAGGTGAAATATTTGTGAGAAGAAAGAGAAGTGGAGGTGAAATATTTGTGAGAAGAAAGAGTAAAGGAGGTGAAATATATGTAGGAGGGTAAAGAAGAAGGAATGTCTGTAGGAAGATAAAAGCACTTAATATAGGGACAGGTGTGAGAGAGAATATGAAATTGTACATTTTTTTCTGAGTTATGCATTTTAATTCTGAAGTTTGAATCTTTGTAAATTCTCAATTGCTGTTCAATGAATAATATGTTGTTTATTCAGAATAGGAAATTTCCTTTTTCTTGAAACTGCAATTTTATTTCGATAGCATACCAATTTTTATTCATGCTAACAGGTTCAATTCTCTTTTCTTGCTTGTAAACTGAGGACTGAATTCAAAAGCGATATTTCTAAGCCCAACCTGCTGAATTTTCAATTCAGTCTGTTTACACCTGACGAGAATAAGCAATTTAAATTTATGATTTTCTATTTATATTAAGAAAATAATTTGATGATTTGTATGTTTACTTCTCAAAATTGAATTCAAGAAAAAAAACAGTTTGCGTATATATTTTTAGAAGTTTAGAATATATTAAAGTTGGAATTTCAAATTACATATTCCAAAATGCAAAAATATTTCAACAATATTATACGAAAAATCTGTGAAACCAAATCTCAGAATTTTTCATACTTCATTTCATACAATTTGCATTCGTTATCTAGTTTTCTATGCTAGTATTTTGAAAAACTGTCTCAACAATTTGCTACAGTTTTTTTTACGTTACTGTTTATAAGTTTTCCAATCGCAAAACATTTTTTTCTTTTAAATTAGACAAATCACATTTCCATTTTTCCATCGCGCAAAATTGAACGTGATCACTCAAGGGAGTATATTTCAAGCGGTTTTAAAATTCTTCAGATTTGAAAAATGAAAGAATCTAAACAGAATGAAGTCGGTTGCGTATTTTCTGCATTCATTTTAAACTATTTAAAGATTGCGTTCCAAAACTGGAAAATATTTACATTTCAAGGAATTTAAAACAAAAATTTATTTAAATAAAAAATGTATGTATTTTTGCATGTTCCAACAAATAGTACATATAACTTAAAAACTATAACACTTAAAAGTTAAATTTTTTCTTTTAATTTATTATTTCCATAGGCAAAGGTTACGAAATAATTTGTGATAGTAGAGAGTTTTTGCATACCGTACGTTAGTTACCGTAGGACGTCCGTTAGCTTTTTCTCCCTAGCGCATGCTCAGTTTCCTATGAGCATGCGCGCTAGGGAGAAAAAGCTAACGGACGTCCTACGGTAACTAACGTACGGTATGCAAAAACTCTCTAGTAATTTTTTAATTTAACGGAAAATTTATTTTTTATTGACATTCGATTTTTATGCCACCAGATGGCCCAACCGTTAAGTATGTGTAAAAAATTAGTTATCATTAATTAAATGTAAAAAAATTAGTTATCATTAATTAAGTATATGTAAGCAACTTTGGTACCATTAGTTAAGTACTACATGTGTAAAAATTATTTCCCATTTGTTAAGTATATGTAAAAAAATTAGTTACTATTAGTTAATTTATTGCAAAAAATAAGAAAATATTTTTAATATTTGTTTTCAATTTATTTTCCAAACTAACACTTTTATTTTCTTGAAAATATATACTAATATGTTTTGAAATTTTTTTTAAATTCTTATTTAAGAAAGGTGCTTAATTTAGTCAATTTATATTATTTAATGCAAGCTATTTAAAATTTAAAATTTTGAATCCTTCATAGATGTTTTTCGATGTAAAATTTAACAAAATTAAAAATCATTTGTTTTCTATAACCGAGTAACATCTGATCATAGCTGCTAGTAAATTATAACAGAAATATTATATAATGCCGCCATGCATAAGCTTTAGCATTTTTTTTATTGTGGGCTTGTACCAATTCTAAGTAGACCATTTATTCTCCACATTTCTAAATAATGACAAGCACCACTTTGGTAGATTAACGTTAGTGTCTCAAGCAATCATGAAAACAATGTTTTCCAGGAGAATTATCAGGATAAGTTTCAAGCATTTGAGAATTATATTGAAAATAATAAGTGTGCATAATATATTGAAATATAGTGGTGCTTTTTTCTTAATCTTGTGAGAGTAGTAACCTTTTTTCTGTCGACATTTCGTTCTGTAGTTTGGTATTCAGATTTAATCTTAGAAAGAATCAAAGCATCTGCAAGGAAGTCTGTGATATTCCATCAAAATTAAGTAACTCTTACATGAGCATTGTATTCTACAATAGCTAAAAAATTTCCGCACCAATTAAACACCACAACATTTCATATATAGCCTAAAAAATTCGTTTAAACTCCAAACCCTTGCGAGATTCACAAGAAACACTACTCTCCAAAATTATGTAAGTCTATGTATGGTATTTTTGATACTCTTTTCAAAATAGGTCTAGTCTTTGGATTACCCTTTCTGAAGAATTTTATATATATGGCCTCTTTTTCATGCTTTTTATTGAATTCCCTTTGCAGGTGACGGTGCCCTACCACAGCATCTCTTCCCCCAAGAGCCGCTTCGCCGTCTTGAACAACCACCACTCCTACTTCATCCTCGTGGACAACGGGACGGTGGGCAAGTACGGTGCCGAAATAGCGCTCCGCAAAAGACTGGAGAAGTACATCTCTCAGCAAAAGATCTACACACGTAAGTCACTCTTCGGCTCCATTAGACATAATAATTATCAATCTTATTAATGCATATGTCAGTGACTACTCAATGCTTCTAAACACTGCTCTAATGTGAATAGTATTTTGACATTACATCTATGAATTGTTTTGGGACTGTGATCATTTTCCTTGCTAGATTGACACATCCCGACATTGGTTGTGACTTTCTAAGCACATAAATATAAAGAAAGTTAAGATTGTTGTATATTTTCTTATCTTTGTTCTGGAGCCCAGATGGCCAATTGGCTAGTGTTCTGGCCGTTGGTGTGGCATGGATGTTTGTGAATGGTTAGGAATCCACTTTAAAATATAGGTCCCGGTCTGTTTAGCCCAAATTGTGCACAAGATGACCGCAGAGCGACAAACCAAACCATATCTTCATTGGTGCAACAGCTTTATGATGGACCAAGGCCGTCTGCCTAATAGTAGATTTCGAGACAGGATATATTTTCTTTTTTACGGGTTAGGGATGTCAACCCTAAGCTCTACAATCATATTATACTGTGACCTAGGGACCTGATGGCCGAGTTGTTAGCTCTCTGGCCCTCGATACCCTGGATTTCGTCCCGGGGGTACCTTTAAGGTTTGTAATGGTTCGGAATCCACTTTAAGCCGTAGGTCCCGGTCTCATATGATTGTAGAGCGTCATCAGCGTTATCTTTTTCTCACATATATCATTCCTAAACTGTAAAGGGCAATTCAGCTCTAGGCACATTGATATGGTGTGGTGTAGTGTAGTAGTAGTAGTAGTAGACTAAGATCTGCAATTTAGAGTGAATTCCGAACCACTACGAACCTCCAATGGCACCGCCGGGACTCGAAGCCAAAACCTCGGGCACCAGAGCGCTAGTCACTCGGCCACCAGACCTCGATGTATATTTTAGGTCCTTTTTATTTTGATATTAAATAAATATTTAAAAAATTAGTAATTAATAATTAGTGCTATAATTAAGTATTTTGACGTAAACAGATAAAAGAAGCATTTATTTTAGTCTGTAATAGAAACGTGTAATTAAGTCAATTGTGGGCTGAGTTAGTAAGTTTCACATTTATAAGTCTTCTGTGATTTAATATTGAATTTATATATTAATCCATTAATTTTAAAATCTTTTAAGCGTAAAAAAATTAGTTAATTTAAGAATAATAAAATAATTAGGATATTTTAATTTTCGTTTAGTTATGTTGCCTATCTCACAGCCTTTTATTTTACAGACTAAAAGTAATCGATTTAATTTTCTGTTTCATTTTAATTAGTTCTGATAAAAAGTTTCATTTCTAATAAAATATTCAGTGCTTTACTGTGTTTTTTTGACACCATCGTACATAATTCTTGTTTAATGCATTCTTTCCTAATTATTTTCAAAAGCAATTTTTACGTAATTATTTATTTAAACAGAACGTGTGCACATCGATTATATCTATGGCGAAAGTCGTTATATTTAATTTTTCCTTACATCACTAAGATTTTAGGTAACTGCATAAAATATTTTTTTAAATTTATGATAAAAAACATTTTAATAAATTTTCATTTCTTTTCAAATATATAAATTTCTGTGAAAACCAATTTTTTCCCTCATTTTTCCATGGTATTAATAAATAGAGATTTAGTTTTAATACTTGCTAAAGTTATTGACATTTTCATGACTAGCTTCGAATACATTTTGATAATTGAGATAATAATTTTATAATTACTTAAAAAAAATTAACTGAATATGAAATGAAGTATAACTCACAGCAATTTTTTTTTAATTTCTGTTCTTCTAATTTCTTTTTTTTTTTTTTTTTAGCTGTTTAATAATTCAAGAATATTATGCAATAAATTCTAGAAAATATAGCGATGAATTTTAGATTATTGGGAAGCCATTTATTTAAAATTAAGAAATTTGCATGCGGTATTTTAGAACAAATTACCTGATAAACGAAAATTTGTAATATTGATAATAGTGTTGTAGTGTGCCGGTTCGGTAATCCGATTATAACTGTGTGTGGTTGGGTTGAAATACTTGAGGCCCAGATTAGCCAACAAACAGCAATATTTACACATTCACAAACACCACATACATACAATTAAGTACAATATGTAACACATTTAAAGACAGAAATATACTTCCTCTCCGGGTGAGAGTCTGCAGGCTGACTAATACGCAGGATTGAGCTAAATATATACTTATTTCGGGGTGAAAGATTGTAAACTAAACTTTTCTCAACAGAAGCACATGGTTGTGCTGTGCTTCCTCTAGGCTGAGTCTCGAGGCCTACTAACCATTTCTCCTGCCACAGGGGTCGCTTTTGCCAGTGCGTAGCAGGAAGCACGGTTACAGTGTGAAAAAAAATTATGAAGCATAATTTAGGATTTTTAGTTTAGGATTTTAGGTTAGGATTTTAATAGTAACATTTTATGTAAATCAAATATTTTTTTGTGTTTTCGCTTTTTTAATTTCAAATAAGAATAACTGTTTTGATTATATTAATTACATGGAAACTTTTTTTTAGTATATATTAATTTAATTATTTTAAATGTTGACTTTATTGCTGATCTTCAAATTTCACTAAATCAAAAATTTCCACTTTTGGATGAATTCTGATTCAATCGTGTGACATGACATCTAATGTAATGAACTAATAAACTAACGTATTACACATAGATTCGCAAAGTAAAAGAGCTTTTCTCAAAATATCACTCTTCCTCTACAATCTTCCAGAGTCCATCCAACATTTTAAAAGTCCAAATGCACAGTAATCCCTAGAAGACACGATGGAGGACTTGAGTAGGTTGCTTTTAGTGGAATAGCCTCAATTCCGGTTTTATTTCTCACTTCTTTTCCCTCAAATATACAGCAAAAGATTTAGGTGTATGATGGCAGCCTTATCTCGATGAAATAACACAGACAAGATTTTTAAGGTAAAGTGGTGGAATGTCTTCGTTGAAAATAGGGGTTAAAACTAATTTTTGGTTGTAATAAATTCTAGTTAATTTCGATATTTTTTTTTTTTTACTTTCATTATTTTGAGTATTCGGTTTTAAGATAATCTACCAAAATTTTCCTTGTTTTCTCTGTATCAACATTTTATGTAACTTTCTTCTTTGAAGTTTAACAGGCTTCTTATGGGTTATAAAACAGCAAAGTCTTTTTTATGAGCAAAAAAGTAACTGATGCTAATGTCTCCCAGTCAATACTGGAATGGGCACGATACATCTGTAGGCTGGAATAGCCTTCCAACTTGTTAAAGATAGAAGTATAAAGGAAAAAAACATGTTATTTCTGATAGTGTTCATTCAATGTTTTGGTGGCAATGGAATTTGGTTATGGAAATACACCCCCCTCCCCAGTAGAATAACTGTGTGTAACGCTGAATCTGCTATACATATGTTGTTTCAGTTGTAAAAGACGCAGTTAAAGCTAATTTAATAGTAAAGAACAACATAAATGTAATGATAAACTGTTAGGTTTGACTGAAATAAACTGTTAAGTTTCATGTATAAGATTTCACCCCAAAATCTACATGTTAGATTTAAAATAATCTTTTAATCATCACCTGTAGCTTAGTAGCTGTAGAGTTGGCTAAGCAGGAATTTCACGACGGTTATCACTATTCACAGTTAACGGCATCGCCTTTCCACCAGCTAAGCAAATTCCGAAAGCATGATTCGAGAATATAATAAACCCGTCATAAATCTCAGTAATTGAAAACGTGCCTCATCCTCAATGAGTCGAACACCATTCAAATTTGCTTAAGTTTAAACTACTGTAGGGTCTAGGACCTATCAGAGGGGGTTTGTATGCGCCTCTTGATCAATTCCATCTGACTTTTCAAAGTGATATGCTTTGTGTAGCAAATGTGCTTTTATGTTTGCCTCCTCTTTCAAACAGATGTATACGTTTTTAATGATTAATACAAAAGCACTGGTTAATTGTGCAAGGGTAAGTGTGTACTTTAATTATTCTGATGATTCAAATCTAGGTATTCGTTGAAAACTTTTGAGTGCATTTATTTTTTCAAATAAAGGCTACTTGAGATTGTTAATCTCTGTAATAAAGGCTAAGTGGTAGATTTAACGTTACCCAGTATTCAGCGAAGTGGGAGGGGGCAGTATTCCACATCCACATCCCATCCCGTTTTGGAGTGAATATTCTCAAATGTGATACATCTCCTTGTTATTTTCCTCATTTTCCAAATAAGCTGCCTAATGACCAAATGACAAGCGCTCTGGCCTTTGATACCACAGACTTCAGGTTCGATTCCTGGCGGTGGCGTGGATGTTGTTTGAGTTTGGAATCCATGTGAAACTATATATTCCGGTCTAATTAGCCCAAAATAACATGTGCACAGTGCTAATGTGCACAAAAGGACCGTAGACAGACAAACTAAACCAAACCCAGTCATTACTGGAATAGGAGCGATACATCTATAGGCTGGAATGTCCTTCCTAGTGTTCATTCAAAATTGTGGTAGCAATATATGGGTACATTATAAAAATACCTCCTTTCCCAGTAGAATAACTCTGTGTAACACTGAACATGTTATACACAAGACGAAGAAGAGCTTAATACTGAAAAACAACAACACAAATATAATATAACTGGAATGAAATAAACAATTCAATTTCAATTTCAACACAAAACTAAATGTATAGTATTTCAGCACAAAACTATATGTATAGTATTTCAGCACAAAACTATATGTATAGTATTTCAGCACAAAACTATATGTATAGTATTTCAGCACAAAACTATATGTATACGATTTCAACACAAAATCTACATGTTACAATTCAAATTTGCTTAAGTTTAAATTGACTGTAGGGTCTTGGGCCTATCAGAGGAGTTTTGTATGCGCCTCTTGATCAAATGGATTTGACTTTTCAAAGTGCGATATTTGACTTCTATTCTTCAATGGCGAAGCAGCCCCGTGGTGGGCCAAGGTCGTCTGCCTACTGGCAGATTTCGAGACAGGAGATGTTTTTTACGGGGGTAGGGTTGTCATCCCTATGCCCTACAGTCATATTCGATAGTAACCTACGGTTTTAAAGTGGATTCCGAAACACTAGAACATCCATGGCACCGCCAGTGCCCCCAGTACTAAACCTGAGGCACAGAGAGCCAAAGCACTAATCACTCGCCGTAAAGACTCACCATTTTTAAATTGCAGTTGCAAAATCTGGATGAAGTGTAACAAGCTTCTCATGGGCCTTTACATAGTAAAGTGCTTTTTATGAGCGTACTCATTCTAAATCCTCCTCGTCAATACTCGAATGGACACGATACTTCTGTAGACTGGAATGTTCTTCAAACTTGTTTAAGACGAAAGCAGCAAGGAACAAACCGTTTAGATACTATTTCTGGCAGTGTTCATTCACAATTTTGGTGGCAAAATATGGGTGCATTATGGAAATAGCCCCCTCCCCAGTAGAATAACTCTGTGTAACGCTGAATCTGTTATACATATGTTGTTTCAGTTGTAAAAGACGCAGTTAAAGCTACTTTAATAAGGCTAAAGAACAACATAAATGCAATATAAGTGTTAATAAACTGTTAAGTTTGACTGAAATAAACTGTTAAGTTTCGCTTTTCATTCATGTATAAGATTTCACCACAAAATCTACATGTTACTATTAAAGTAATCTTTTAATCATCACCTGTAGCGAGGTCTCTGTCGAGCTTGGCTGAGCAAGAATTTCACGGCGGTTATTGCTATTCACAGTTAACGGCATCGCCTTTCCACCAGCTAAGCAAATTCCGAGAGCATGATTTGAGAATATAATAAACCCATCATAAATCTTAGTAATTGAAAACGTGCCTCATCCATAATGAGTCGAACTCCATTCAAATTTGATTAAGTTTAAACTGACTTTAGGGTCTAGGGCCTATCAGGGGAGGTTTGTATGCGCCTCTTGATCAGTTTCATCTGACTTTTCAAAGTGATATTTATAATGACAGTCCTCTCCACTTAGCATCTCAAGCAGCTAGTGTGCTTTTATGTTTGCCTCCTCTTACAAACAGATGTACGCATTTTTAAAAATTAATACAAGTGCGCTAGTTAATTGTGCAATGGTAAGTGTGTAGTTTAATTATTCTTATGATTCAAATCTAAGCATTCTCTGAAACTCTTGAGTGCAATTTTTTTTCAAATAAAAGCCTTTCTACTCGAAGTTGTTTCGTTTTAGAATAACTGCAAAGTGGTAGATTCGACGTTACTCAATATTCAATGGAGAGCAAGAGTATAGTACTCCAAAATTCACCATCTGATTTGGAGTGAATATTCTCAAATGTGGCATATTTCCTTTTCCTCTTTAAAATAAGCGGCCTGATGACCAATTTCAAGTTCTCTGGGCTTTGGTACCACAGACGTCAGGTTCGAATCCTGGCGGTGGCATGAAAGTTTGTTAATGGTTCGTAATTCACGTTAAACTGTAATTCCCGGTCTAATTAGCCCAAAGTGTGAATAAAATGACAGTATAGTGGCAAACCAAACCAAACTAAACACTGTCATTACTGGAATAGGAGCGATACATCTATGGGCTGGAATGTCCTTCCAACTTGTTCAATATCGAATCAGAAATGAACAAATCCTTGAGATACTATTTCCGGTAGTGTTCATTCAATGTTGTGGCAGCAAAATATGGGTACATAAAAAAAATACCTACTTCCCCAGTAGAATAAATCTGTGTAACGCTGAATATGTTATACACAAGATCTTAATACTAAAAAGCAACAACACAAATGACTGGAACATTAACTGGAATGAAATAAACTATTCAATTTCACATTCAACACAAAACTATATGTATAATGTTTCAACACACAATCTATATGTTACAATTAAAATAATCTTTTAATCATCACCTGTAGCGAGCTCTCTGCCGAGCTTGGCTGAGTTAGAATTTCACGGCGGTTATCACCATTCACAGTTAACGGCATCGCCTTTCCACCCGCTAAGCAAATTTCGAAAGCATGATTCGAGAATATAATAAACCCGTCATAAATCTTAGTAATTGAAAACGTGCCTCATCCTTAATGAGTCGAACTCCATTCAAATTTGCTTAAGTTTAAACTGACTGTAGGGTCTAGGGCCTATCAGGGGAGGTTTGCATGCGCCTCTTGATCAATTGCATCTGACTTTTCAAAGTGATATTTGCAATAACAGTCATCCCCACTTAGCATCTCAAGTAGCAAGTGGGCTTTTATGTTTGCCTCCTCTTTCAAACAGATGTACACATTTTTAATGATTACTACAAGTGCACTAGTTAATTGTGCAAGGGTAAGTGTTTACTTTAATTATTCTGATGATTCAACTCAAAGCATTCTTTGAAACTCTTGAATGCGATTTATTTTCAAATAAAGCATTTATACTTGAAGTTGTTCAACTCTGGAATAGTGGATAAGTGGTAGATTCAACGTTACTCAATATTCACTGGAAAAGGAGGGGGCGGTACTCCACAATTCACCATTCCATTTTTGGAGTGAATGTCCTCATATGTCACATATTTCCTTTTATTCTTTCTTGGGCCCAATTTCAAGTGTTCATAATTATGGCAGCTTTCCAAGACATAGATTCGGAAATTTTCTGATATGTTTCGTTTGCCGTATTTTGAAGCGATACATAAACCAGTACGCTACGTAAACCCAACAACGTGTGCATATGTCAGCATAGCAAGTCATATGTAATATTATGCTTTTCCTTCTTCTTCTGCTATTCTACTATTGTTGTTGTTGTTTCTTATCCCACTTGGCTGGCCAAGCCCACGAGCCTATACGTACTCATGATTGAAGGGGAAGGAAGCAGCTTCTATTGTCTTGGAGCATCCCGCAGGTAGAAGTCTGACTTTGGCTCCGTGAAGCTCTTACAATCATGGGAGACCGGGACCTACGGCTTAAAGTGGATTACGAGCCACTACAAACATCCATGGCACCACCGGGATTCGAACCCGAAACCTGTGGCACCGAGCACCAGAGCGCTAGACACTCGGCCATTCAGGTCCCAAATTTGTGAATGCCAACGGCACGCAGTGTTCCCAGGTGGTCATCCACCCAAGTACTGACCGCGCCCAGTGATGCTTGACTTCGGTGATCTAACGAGAACAGGTATATTCAGCATGGTATGGCCGTTGGCTCTTCTATTGTATAAACATGTATTAAACTAAATGTATGTACTGACTCGATCACGATCGTGTTTATCTCGCTTCAATATTTAGACTGCTTGGTGTCCATAATTATGTACTTTAATCTAAAAGACAAGCAAATGGGGTCCAGTTACTTCTGATAGTCTTCCTGTAAGTCATTAGAAATGTTACTTCTATATCAGATATACTTCTTCTTCAATGACCAACAGCCCCATGGTGGACCAAGGATGTCTGCATACTGGCATATTCCAAAACGTGAGATGTTTTTTTTTACGGGGTTTGTTAGGCCCACGCCCTACAGTCATATTAGACCGTGGAATCCAAACCACTACACTCGGCCCTCCTCTATTACACCAACATTAATAGACAAACAGCTATTACGTCAAATTTTATTTCTTTAATTGCTTTTAAGCCAAATTTTAATTAATTTAAGCCGACTCAAACCTTGCAGCACTGAGGGCCAAAGCGTTATCCACTCGTCCAATACGTCTCTGTTGGTTATATTTGTACCATACTGATATGCTTGTATCATATATATTACCATAGTCACATGTATGAGGTCATTCGCAGCCTACATAAACTAGGTTTTTGGTGTATGCAAGAAAATATGTAGGCGTATATTTTTACTTGTTGCGAATAACAAAACCCCATCGTGCATAATTATTAATACATTCCTAAATTCTTAACAATATTATATCCTAGAAAATAAACCAGCCTTCTAATTAGAATTTCTTCTTGAAAATGGCCTTTTTCTTCTTCTTCTGTTCATCGTAATTTCTTTTTCTGTCTCAATGACGAATAGAAAACAAGGAATTTCAATCAATTGAAATTTGATGGTTTTTGAATTAATGTTTGTATATTCAATATTCTATTCATGTTTGTATCAGATATTTTTATCCTGTACATTATTGGTATGCATTTATAAGAGAATTTTTGGTCAATTTTTTTCTGCCAGATTCCGAGACATGAGATGTTTTCTTTTTATAGGTAGGGCTGTCAGCCCTACGCCTAACGCTCTATAATCATATAAGATCGGAATCTACGGTTTAATGCGGATTCGGAACCACTACAAACATCCATGGCAGAGCCGGTACTCGAACTCGAAACCTGTTTCACCGAGCGCCAGAGAGCTAGTATGATTTGTCTATTATATTTAAAATATTCTAAATATTTTAAATTTAAATGAAACTTCGGTATTTTATTGAAATACAAAAAAATGAATTACATTTTCTGTAATTAAAGCTATATTTCATATTCTATAGAATTCAGTAGAATTCATTTTTATCTCTTATATATTTATTTACATCTTTTATTCAGATTTTCATCAATTGAATTTATTTCGTAACTAATGTACGATTTGAATCCATTGTCAATTACTACAAAAATAACAACCCCAAAGTAATTAAAATTCAGAAAAAATAATTTATAAAAAAAAATGTAACATTTTAGTTCAAATTTGCGAATTTCACAAAACTTCTATTGATTCAAATCCAATGCACTATGCCAACATGAATCTTTACGGAACCTCTTTAAAAATAATATCTCGCGAACTTTAATTATGTCTCGAGAATTACTTGAAACAACAGACCCACTGCACAGAGTCGGAACTGGCATAAATGAAAGTTCGACTTCCTTGAAGTGGCCGATTAGCATATCCAATTACTGTTCCCTAAATTCTCTGGCTTAATAGGGAGTTGGGAAAATAGTAGTGCCTTCCTCGAGAAAGTCGGGTTAATTGTCAGAATTTGGAAAGGGTACCGCAACAGATGGTGAAGATCTTTATTCCAAAGAGTGGTAAGATGTTTTGGTTTGTGAAAAGTAATTCATCAACATCAGCAGCAAGTGTGTGTTAGAAATTAATGAAATACTCATATTGGCAATTTATTAACATATTGACGAATACTAATTTATTACAATTCATTAAAAACACCAATGTTGCTACTAAATTAATGACCTAGGATGGAACATTTCATAATTGGAAATGGAACAATTCGTTTCAAAATTACGAACTTCAAAGCACTTCTACTGATATATATCCAAAGAAATACGTCAATTTAAATGATTATAGAAGTTCTCATTAATTTATATTTAGAGAACCTCCTTAACAATTTCTCGGGAATTACTTAAAATAGTAGGCCTACTTTGAAGATTCTAGATCAACAAAATGAAAGTCGATTAATTATTAAGCTAATTATTATATCTCATTATTAAGCTAGTGTCATTCAATATGTTAAACGATACTTATTTGAAGTGTCGTTTAACATATTGAATGACACTAGCTTAATAATGAGTTGGGAAAATTGTGCTTCAAACGGGAAAACTATCTCTGTCGGGTTAATTGTCAGAATGTGGAAAAGATACCTCAAGAGATGGTGAAAATCTTTATTCCAAAGATTTGTAGGATGTTTGGGTTTGTGGAAAGTGATTCTTCAACATCAACAACAAGTTTGTGCTTTAAATTGAAGACAACCTCATACTGTCATATTGTTGATAAATTGGTGGCGTTAAATTTTACAGAATTAACTTTTTTTTCCTTTTTATTTCGAGATTGATGGAACAATTAAGTTCATTGTACCTGAGCCATAAACATGTAAAATTATTAACATCTTTAGAATGGTGTAGGAATGCCATCTCCATGTATAAACCTCGTCTTCTAGAACGATAGAGCGGCTTGTTGTCCAATTAACTAACGCTCTGGGCTTTGGTAACACAGACTTCAGATTCGAATGCTGGCTGTGGCATGAATATTAGTTAGTGGTCCGGAATACACTTTAAAACTGTAATTCCCGGTCTAATTAGCCTGAAGTGTGCACAAACTGACCATAGAGCGACCAGCCAAACCAAATATAGAACGGTAGAAATATGATAATATCTTCCTGGATACTGTCCAGCATTTTGAAGGTTTAATGAATCGGAGAGATGCATCACAAAAAACCTGAAATACTGAAACCTAGCTGTCTGATTGCTTATTTCCTGTGAAATGTATTTTAGCAATTGCAACTAAATATACTCCTTTTCACAAAACTCATTTCAGTCATGAGTGAAGGATTCTTCCTAGAACACACTTATAACAAACTAATTAGTTCGATTTATAACATTTACATTTTATAACATTTAATTAATGTTTGATGCATCTTTCAACACTTAGCTTCTCTATAAGGCTGATATTGAATATTTTCCATTTAAACAATACATCTTTTTTTAATATTTGAAAATAATTTACAAAATAATATATCGTATTAAGATTAATACTTTATACAAGTATAAAATATAATGATCAGCTACCTGACTGATAAATAATGTATAATAATTTATTTGATATGAAATGACATTGCAACAAAGACAACATTACATTTTTCTGATATTTTTTAATACTTATTATACATAAAAAAAAATACAGTTTGGTTTATTCAATAGGTAAATCAAAATACACTGAAGTGACAAAAGTCATGGGATAGCAATATGCTAATATTCAGATGGCAGTAGCATCACGTAGAATAGGTATAAATGCGCAGTGCTTTCGCAGAGCTTTCATTTCTGTTCAAGTTATTCATGTGAAGAGGTTTTGACGTGATGATGACCGCACGACGGGAATTAACAGACTTTGAACGCGGAATGTTAGTTGGAGCTAGACGCATGGGTCGTGCCATTTCGGAAATCGTTAGGGAATTCAACATTCCCAGATCCACTGTGTCAAGAGTGTGCCGAGAGTATGAAATTTCAGGCATAAAATCCCACCATGGACAGCGCAGTGGTCGACCGCCTGCACTTAACGACCGAGACCGGCGACGTCGGCAAAGAGTCGTAAATTCTAACAGACAAGCAACACTGCGTCAAATAACCGCAGAAATCAATACGTACAAGGGACTTGTCTGTTAGAACTGTGCGGAGAAATTTGGCTTTCTTGGGCTATTCCAGCAGAAGACCGACTGGAGTGCCTTTACTGACAGAACGACATCGCTTGCAGCGACTCTCGTGGGCACGTGAGCATATCGGTTGGTCCCTAGATGAATGGAAAACCGTGGCCTGGTCCGATGAGTCACGATTTCAGTTGGTAAGAGCTGATGGTAGGGTTCGAGTGTGGCGCAGACCCCACGAAGCCATGGACCCAAACTATCAGCAAGGCACTGTTCAAGCTGGTGGTGGCTCCGTAATGGTGTGGGCTGTTTTTTCATGGCATGGACTTGGTCCTCCGGTGCGACTGGACCGAACATTGATTGGAAATGCTTATGTTCAGCTACTTGGAGATCACTTGCAGCCATTCATGGACTTCATGTACCCAAACAACGATGGGATTTTTATGGATGACAATGCGCCATGTCACCGGGCCACAACTGTTCGCGATTGGTTTGAAGAATATTCTGGACAATTCAGGACGTTCTGGAATTTATTTGCAGAACGTGCTTAACCTCGAACTCATATTAATCGCTTTTTGAAAAATGTCGTAATCTGATAGGTGGCTTGGGCTGGAATTAAAATAACCTCTCTGTAGTGCAGATGCTGTAATTTTTTGAGATTTAACAATGTGTTCTCGTAGAATTTAAATTTGTGCAACGCGTGGAAGGCATTTATATGCAATCGATTCATCTGTTTGTTATGCATGCACACCACTTTAGATGAAAAGAATTAAGCTAGCTAACCCTTGTTTTCCAATTTGTGCTTTTGTTTAGCAAACAGCAGAATATGTCATGGATCTAATTCAGAGAACAAAGAAGCTTTAAGCAGAATTTTAAATTGGGTAGAAATCCGTTATTTTCTTCATGAATAAAGTTTCAGCTCAAATAATACAACAATATAACCACAGAGAATAAAACATGTTTAAATTCGAAATTGGATCTGAAAATTTGTTATTTTGTTGATAAATATTATTTCAGAGCACGCAAAATAATAGTGTTTCGATTTCAAACCATGTTTGAATTTTAAATTGAGTCGAAAACCGTTATTTTGCTGATAAATATGTTTGGTTTGATAATGGTACAGCATGATTTGAAATAAATATGCTTTAATTCAAAATTTGAATTCGAAACTTTTGCTGATAAATACTGTGTTAATATCGTGCACAGTTACAAAACATACACCAATTGTAGTGAGCATCTTGGGCAATAAGATTGTAACTGGTTGTGGAGGTACTTGAGGCACAGATTGGAAAACTCACAACTTTATGCACATTTATACACTCTCAAAGAGCATATACAATAAGAGATATACAATATTTAACACAGTTAAAGACACATACTTACTGATTCGGGGAAAGACTCTATTTTAAGCCGAAAACCCGAAATTCAGGTAAGCGCAGGGTGTGCGAAATATATTTTCTCTCATGATTGTAGTCTGTTAGTCAACTAATGGGTTGGATTGCGCTATATGTATATATATACACTGAAGTGACAAAAGTCATGGGATACCTCTTAATATCGTGTCGGCCCTCCTTTCGCCCGGCGAAGTGCAGCAACTCCACGTGGCATGGACTCAACAAGTCGTTGGAAGTCTTCTGCAGGAATATTGAGCCATGCTGTCTCGATAGACGTCCATAATTGTGAAAGCGTTGATGGTGCAGGATTTTGGGCACGAACAGACCTCTCGATGATGTCCCATAAATGCTCGATGAGATTCATGTCGGGCGATCTAGGTGGCCAGATCATTCGTTGGAATTGTCCAGAATCGCGAACAGTTGTGGCCCAGTGACATGGCGCATTGTACATGAAGTCCATGAATGGCTGCAAGTGATCTCCAAATAGCTGAACATAAGCATTTCCAGTCAATGTTCGGTCCAGTCGCACCAGAGGACCAAGTCCATGCCATGAAAAAACAGCCCACACCAATACGGAGCCACCACCAGCTTGAACAGTGCCTTCCTGACAGTTTGGGTCCATGGCTTCGTGGGGTCTGCGCCACACTCGAACCCTATCATCAGCTCTTGCCAACTGAAATTGTAACTCATCGGACCAGGCTACGGTTTTCCATTCATCTAGGAACCAACCGATATGCTCACGTGCCCACGAGAGTCGCTGCAAGCGATGTCGTTCTGTCAGTAAAGGCACTCGAGTCGGTCTTCTGCTGGAATAGCCCAAGAAAGCCAAATTTCTCCGCACAGTTCTAACAAACAAGTCCCTTGTCCCTTTCACATTGATTTCTGCGGTTATTTGACGCAGTGTTGCTTGTCTGTTAGAATTTACGACTCTTTGCCGACGTCGCCGGTCTCGGTCGTTAAGTGCAGGCGGTCGACCACTGCCCTGTCCATGGTGGGATGTTATGCCTGAAATTTCATACTCTCGGCACACTCTTGACACAGTGGATCTGTGAATGTTGAATTCCCTAACGATTTCCGAAATGGCATGACCCATGCGTCTAGCTCCAACTAACATTCCGCGTTCAAAGTCTGTTAATTCCCGTCGTGCGGTCATCATCACGTCAAAACCTCTTCATATGAATAATTTGAACAGAAATGAAAGCTCTGCGCATTTATACCTGTTCTACGCGATGCTACTGCCATCTGAAAATTTGCATATTGCTATCTATTTTGTCACTTCAGTGTATATGTATATATATATTATGTGAGACTATAAATACTGTCTGTATGAGAGATTATAAATTAAACATTTCTCAACGTCAGTGCAGGTTGCGCTGTACTTCCTCTCTGGTGAAAGTCTTAAAGCCAATTAACCATTTCTTCTGAACATCACATGAAACTCTTGCCAGTGTTTGAGAGGAAACATGGTTATACAATATTTTAATTAAAGGCCATTCAATATTTTGATTAAGGACGTTGTTTGATTCAGGAACAATGTATATTTCAATTTTAAGCTGAATTGAAAACCTATGATTATTTTGTTGATAGTTAAGGGTAGATTTGGGTAATTCCGCAGTATGGCATAGTTGAAATTTAGTAGATTTGGGTTGGAAATTGTGTTTTTTTATTGGTGAATAAAATTCGGATGAATTAGACAGATTATTGTTATCTATGGGGTTGATACAGCTTTTTGAATCTTGCATTTTAAATTTATGCAAAATTATAAAAAATCTTAAAATTATAATTCTTTTGAAACATTGAAATACTGGTGATTTTTTTTCCTTTACTCGAATTAAATTTCTAAACATAAATGCAAATTTCCTGTGTCTTTCATTTTACATATTTGAATTGGATAAATTCTCCCTTAGCTTCATATTCTCTTAAGTCTTCGTTAGAACAATTAAATCGTCGACTTTCAAGATAACGATCTCTCCAGGGAATTTTGAATAATAAATGCATTTGTCTGAATTAAATAGCTTGAGTTCCAATGATTTTTATTTTTCGTCTAGCTTGATTGTCTTCCTGGTTGTTTTAATCAATATGACGACTTCTTTAAGAGACATATTTTATAATTAGATGTGTCTTGAAATCCTTCAGGTAACTCAATGTAAATTTCTTCTTTGAAATCTCCATTAACGTAAGTCATTACAAAATCTAATAGATAAGTTGTAAATAAATTCTGCATTCCATGTGTAAATGCTAATATGTATTGAAAACTATAGAATTCCTATGGATACCATCCCTTGTACATATTGATGATAATGTATAAGCGGACCAATTGGCAAAGAGGGGTACAGAGTTATTTATTGAAAGGAGTTCCATTCCCTTATTCTCTTAAGAGAAGTATAAGGGAAAATAGTATATTAGCATAGAACACAGAACTATCAATGAAATCAAGGAATAAACTCTGGGACAAAATCAGGAAGGATTTCAAAGAGTTAAAGGCAGTCTCAGACCACGTAAAGAGGCAGTGGCAAACTACAGACTGAGAACAGAACACGAATGCTTGGTCTAACACCTCAGCAGAATAGACATATTGACTAATAGCCTATGGCCCTATCTGTAAAACAGACAGTATAAATAAGCAGCACTTATTCTTCTCCTCGGGCCTGAATGGCCGAGTGGCTAGCACTCTGTATCGCAGGTTTCGGGTTCGAGTCCCGGCGGTGCCATGGATGTTTGTAGTGGTTCGGAATCCACTTTCAACTATAGGTCTCAGTCTGTTAAGCCCTAGTGAGGCAGAAGATGACCGTAGAGCGACAACCAAACCAAACCTCTTCTGTCCGGGCCTTTACCCTACGTTTCAACAGAGAGTAGATGTTTGCCTGTTGTATAGGATTGCCAGGGATCTCATGTCCTGAGCACACGTTTACTTCTCCTTTTAGACTGTAATGCATCTTTAATTTTTGGGTTTTACTTGTGTAATTTTTCAATATTTTTACAACAACAACATAATTTTGCAATTAGATAAAACATTTCTTCAAAATCAAGCGTAAGATTCTATGAATATCCCTTTGCTACTAATGGAACCTTAAATGTTTTTCATCTTGTGTATATTTTGTCTTTAAAACCCACATACATCCTATAATGTTTTTGTCTTTTGGTCTAGGTACTATTTCCCATGCATTTTCTCTAACAAATGCATTGTACTCGCAAAGTATACCATTTTTGCTGTTCATTTTTATAAGGGCCATTCAAAGTTTCGGAAACTGTGGTACTTTATTCTACAGTGACAGCTATTTGAGCAACCGCATCATTTTGCGAACGTGGTTTCGTGATCTCCCTGGCTTGTGTGTTTTTATTTTTATTTTTATTTTTCTACGGTGATCAGCTGTTCTCAAATATACGGAGAAAACATCATTCAGCGATTCAGACATAACATTCTTTTCAGTTGAATTATGTCTGGTTTCCTGTTATGGGCGCCTCTTCGAATCTTTCTTCTGTGTTTGTGTCTTAATTCAGAATTTCAGGGGAGAGGGAAACGAATTTGACTACTTGAGATGGAAGATTGTTTTCGTATTCAGCAATAAATTGCACATCTCGGTTTGTAGTTATTTTTTCTGGACGTTTTATACCACAGCAGGTTCGCTTTTGATTCATTGAAATATGTTAATTATTTTATATGCATTTATTTAATTTGTTTATTTAATTTCCTATGCATTTATTTAATTATTCCCCATGCATTCCCATGGAACATGTTAATTATTTTCCATAACAACATAAAGTTATGTGTAAATATGTTTTTTAAATAGTTTATCAATTTGTTTTTCTTTCAAGGGTTTATTCAAAGTCAATGCTTTCTGCCCGAAAATTTTCAAATATGATACAGTTGATTTCATGCCAAAAAATATCATATATGATACTTTCTTTTCGCTCATTTTACGAGAATGTGAATGATTGTGTAAGTAGACCTGAACAGTTCAAAGCTTCAGCCCAAAAATTGGCAGGAAGTGCTTTAATAAACACTGTAAACTTTCACTTGCTTTAATAAACGCCATCACTACACTACTGCGTATACGTATGGTCACTCCATTTTGCTGCGGAATTTAAATAGCTGATTTTTCTCTTCTTATTCCACATTCATCAAGAGATCTATTAAATTCTTCACTGCAATAGGCCATTATCCATACAGTACTCTCCCTGGTATTACAACCCATGGTGGGTAAAGGCCTTCAGCCTATTGGCAGATATCGAGACAGGAGATGGTTTCTTTTATAGGGTAGGGTTGTCAGCCTATGCTTTACAGTCATATTAGACAGGGACATACGGTTTAAGATGGATTACAAATCACTACAGGTATAAATGGCACCTTCATGACTCGAACCTCATGACTGTGGCAATGTCTTTGATTGCCCAGTTGTTGTAGCCGCCATTCATTGTCTGAACCATCCCTCAAAAGTGATTTTATACTCCGAGCTCTCAATCAGCATAGTCAATATTATTTTGAAGCACCACGATATTTCATTCTCTTGTACTCTTAAAACGATGCGACGAACAACAAAAACATTTTCTATTTTGGTTTGACTTTCGTTTTTCTGAATTTAACCTCGGGTTTTGATTGCTTCTTTTTTATGGAACAAAAATAGGTTTTTTGGAATCAAGGTTATATTTAGCTTTATTTTTAAAGTTTCGAGTTTAGACAGCTCATCTCGCTATTCAATTGCACAATTGAAGTTTTCGAAATTATCAGAACACTTTACAACAATAATTTGGAGAAAAGATAATCGGCGATTTCAATATGCATTTCATGAAGTTATTTACTGTTTCAATAAAAATATTTAAATGTTCGGTCATATTTTTAGATTCTGTCATTTTCCGATATAGTACCCGTTTCAGCAAAATTACTTTTTCGCAGACTCTGTGGATTCATAAACTGCTTTTAATTCTGTCCATATTCCATTCGAAGTAATGCAATGCTTAACTTGGCAAAGTTTACTGGGAAAAATAATATGAGGCTTAGTGTTTTGATCTATTTAGATTTATTTCTTCAGCTTTGGTTGTTCATCTGCCTTGGCTCCTTCAGCATGTTTGGCTTCAAATCAGATCTCATAGTTCCAACAACTATTCTTAATCCTCTATCAGTAATTTCTATGTATCGTAATAATATTTGCTCAGCTTTTCGATTCTTGGCATTTGTGGCATTTTACGCAGATGTCGGGACTATTTGATTTTTAAAAAAATCTCAGAAGCTCAGAATCCGCTCAATTCCTGATTTCAGTCCAATTAAAGCGTATCACTTTTTAAGTCCAACGACATTTAAAGACAACGTAGTGGGCTTAAGTCCAATAGGTACTTCTGTTTTCGTGCAGATTACCTACCTGGGTCCATAATCAATTCATAGAAAGACGCATTTAAACCAAATACATAAATAAACAAGAAAAATATTTCTTGCTGAACAGAATATATTTAAAACATAAATAATAAAACTTACTTTCTGGCATGCGCATTACACAGGAAATGTCGCTTCCTGATTTTTACGCTACACAAGAAATGGAAGGATGTCAAATAAGTAGTGATATATCAACAATAATAAAAGTGGATGTATATATTGCAGTATGTACTTATAAACTATAAAACTAAGAACTATAAATAAATTCAATATCTTTTCCTATGAATTTATTATTCTTTCCCAAAGAATAGATTTAAATAGATTTTTTTCTTAATTCTTTTTTACGTAAATAAAAATCTTTTTTTTATTGCCATCAATTTTTCGAGCCTCCGCCAGATGGCGCGAGAATTAAAAAAAACTGATTAGCGATGTTAAATTATAAAAAATAAAAGTATTAATTTCGAATTTATTTTTCAAACTGACACTGTTATATTTGTAAAAATAAATGCTAACAAATAAAGACGAAAAACATCATTGAAAATTCTAAGATAAGAATGATTTTTTTTTATCTAGCCGATTTAAATTATTTTATGTGAATTAGTTAAAGTCTTAAATCTTCAACACAAATATCTTTTCTTACTTAAAATCTCCCACCTAAAAACTGTTTCATTTTCTGTAAGCTGTCAACAACTGTTTGCAAAACAAGCAGTTTTCGCTCTGCCTGTATTTCTATAATAGTATTAATATCCATTAAGTATCAATTTAATTCCAGTATCTTAAATTTGCTACATTTAAAAAAACTTAACAATTTATCTTATTATAAAACTATTGTTAATGCTTTAAAAATTGAAAACTGCAGGAATTAGACAAGGATATTTCCTACTACATTTGTGTCCATTATTGCATCACACAATCAACAACGATGTTCCATAAAATATCTGTCATCGAATAGTGATACTGAATGTAAATATTACTTTCACGTCGTACCGTCATTTATTCCGCCAGACGATGTTTTTAACGCCTAGGGGGCGATAGGCCTTTTAGGAATGCTGATAAATATGCATCTTTGGCTTCCGTTGTCCATTACTCATTCTTAACAATAGATGGGGGAGTTACAATTTCATTGTAAGACGTCGATGCTGTAATAATGTGAAACACAGTTACTTTCCGAATTATGGGAGAAAGGTTTACAGTTTATCAAAAAGAAATTGTTGAAATATTCATGTAATTTGAATTCTTGTAGTATTGCATAATTGTTTACTGATGTTTTTGAGAGTGTGTCGGAATCACTTAAATTGTTACATTTTAAGTAATACAATGTTACATTTGTTATGTTACATTTTAAATCTACACAAATATTTTTAATAACTTTTACCAATATTTTTTTTTCTAATGCAGCTGGCAAACACTTAGACAGCTTGGTCATGAATGCCTTAAGGCAAGCGCTGCACAGACGCTACTCACTTTGCATTACCCAGGGGGCGCGTGTCACTTGAAGATAAGCCACGGACGCGGAGTAACAATGCCCCCGCAACGCTCTACGATCCTATTAGACCGGGACCTACAGCTTAAAGTGCATTACGAACCACTACCAACATCCTTAGCATCGCCGGGACTCGAACCCGATACCTGTGGCACCAAGCGCCAGAGCGCTAGACACTCGGACATCAGGCCCTACGTCCTCCAATCACAAACGATGTTCCATAAAATATCTGTCATCGAATACTGACACTGAATGTAAACATTACTTTCACGTCGTTCCATCATTTATTCCGCCAGACGATGTTTTTAACGCCTAGGGGGCGATGAGCCTTTTAGGGAGGCTGATAAATATGCATCTTCTTCTTCCGCTGTCCATTACTCATCCTTAACAATAGATGCAGGAGTCACAATTCCAGTGTGAGGCATCGATGCTGTAATAATGTGAAACTCGGTTACTTTCCGAGTAAGAGGTGGTTTGTGGGGGGAGGTTTACTGCTTAATAAAAAGAAATTGTTGAAATATTTATATGATTTGAATTCTTGTAATATTGCATAATTGTTTATTAATGTTTTTGAAAATGTGCCGGAATTTCCCGGTGGATAGTGTTTTGGGTTTTTTAATTTCATATTTTGATAAATATCCATCTTTTGCTTCCGCTATCCAGTATTGATTCTCAACAATAAAGAATAAAGGGGAGAGTCACAATTTCAATGAATTGTATTATTGCCTAATTGTTTATTATTGTTTGCGCTAGAATTTCCTAGAGGATATTCTTTGGGGTTTCGAATCTGGGAAACCCAGTTCTAAACTAACACGTAAGGTTCAACCAAAAACTTCTTTGTCTAATAAAGGTGAAAGTCACAATTTCAATGAATTGTAGTAATGCCTAATTGTTTATTATTGTTAGTGCCAGAATTTCCTAGCGGATAGTTCTTTGGAGGTTCGAATCTGGGAAACCCAGTTCATAAGCCAACACGTAAGGCTTAACCAAAAGCTTCTTTGTTTATGCCCAGTATGGCCACAATAAATCTGAAAGCCCCAATGCCCTTCTGTTGCGTTTGAAGAGAAACATATGAACCCTCTGGATTCCATGAATCTGCTTTACCGTTTTAGTAGTTAACGATATTGACCTATGTACATGGTATTTGAAACATACAGCCTTTCTTTTATTTACATTGGGAACCTCGTATTTCGGTTATATACTTAATGGCAATGATTAGCGATGATCTTCTTTCAGGTATTACTTAATTTTATTATGTAATGTTAATGTGTGTTGGAGAATCCTTTTAGCTGTGTTTATGCTATTTTAGAAAAAGGTAATTTTTTTAATAGAATTTTAAAGGTAGAAGAGTAAAATCATATTACCTTCACTCAAATTTTCTTACTACTGAATATATATATATATATACATATACTACTGTGCTCAAAAAGTAAAACCAATTTTCAATTAAATTTCCCGGGCATATGGAATTAAATTTTTTTTTCTTCCTTTTTTAGGTTAGTGGCACTGTTCTTGATATCTGCGTGAAATGCCACGTCAAAATATTCATTAGTGTTTGAGTTACGCTTGGGTTGAGTTGTGAGACGTTAAAAGTGACTTCGGTGATTTTTGAAATGTCTGAATTAATTGAGCAAAGAACTGGCATTGCATTTTGTTTGCGAAATGAATATACGTCTGCGGAAACGTATATAATGCTGCAGAAGCAGAGAACGCGTTGAAGATGAAGAGCCCTATGGTCAACCATCAACCTCAACCGACGAAGCTCACGTCCAAAAAAATCAATATTTGGTGCCTGCAAATCGTCGATTAACAATTAGAGATCTCGCTGATAATTTGGGAATTTCAAAAGGATCGGTCAATTCCATTTCGGGCCTCAAACGCGTCAAATCTCGATTGGTACCGAAACACTCGATTTTTTGAAAAAACATTGTCGCGTTGAAGTGTGGGAAACAATGCTTTCTGACTATCAGGACAAGTTGAAAAGCATCATAACTGGAGATGTGACTTGGATTTATGCTTCCGAACAGGAAACAACCGATCAATCGAGCGAATATCGGGACAAAGGGAAGCAAGACCGAAAATAGCACGCCAAAGTCGCTCAAAAATCAAGGTCATGTTGAGTGTTTTCTTCGATTACCGTGGTGTGGTGCATTATGCATTCCTTCCGCCGTTCCAAACTGTCAACAAGGAATATTATCTGAGTGTTACGCGCCGTTTGTGTGAAACTATTCGCAAAAAGAGGCCGCATTTATGTAAAGACAACACTTGGTTTTTGCATCACGATAATGCGCCAGCTCACACTGCATTGATTCTCCGTGACTTTTTCGCCAAAAATGAAACTCCTATCGTTCCACAACCACCGCATTCACCTGATTTAGAACCGTGCGACTTCTGGTTATTCCCTAAACTCAAAAGACCACTCCGGAAACACCGTTTTGAGTCGATTGAACAGATTCAACGTGAATCGCCGTGCGCTTTGAAGGCCATCCCTGCCGATGACGATTTTAGCATGCATTGAAGATTGGAAAAAAAGTTGGCATAAGTGCATTGTGTTCGGAGTACTTTGAAGGCGATGAAATAAATTTGGAAGAATATATGAAGAATATTTGAAAAAAAATAATTGGTCTTACTTTTTGGGCACAGTAGTATATATATAGCGCAACCCGGCACATTAGTTGGCTCACAGACACTCATCAGGAGAGGGTATTTCGCACACCTTCCGCATATACGAATTTCAAGTTTTCGGTGTAGAAGTGGAGTCCTTCCACTAATAAATAATTATCTGTCTTTTAGTATGTTAAATACTGATGTCTGTATATATGATGTCTGTTAAATACTGTCCATTGTACGTGTTTAAATAAAGTAGTGAGTTCTCCAACCTGTGCCTCAAGTATCTCAACCCACCACACCCATTTACAATCTGGTTTCCCAGGCTGCACACTGCAGTTGATACATGTTTTGCAGCAGTACTATATATTGCTGGTGTTAACACTGCATTTATCAACAAAAGTTTCCAATCCTATTTAGTATAAAAGCATATTTATTACAAGTCATGCTGCCCCATTATCAAACCAAACGTATTTATCAACAAAATAAAGGTTTGCAACTCAATTTAAAATTCAAACATAGTTTGAAATCAAAGCGATACTATTTTGTATGCCCTTAAATAATATTTATCAACAACATAACGAATATTCCAATCCAATTTGGAATTTAAACATGTTCTATTCACTGAGGCTTTATTGCTGCATTATCTGAACTAAACTTTATTCCTCAAGAAAATAAGGGTTTTCTGGCCAATTTAAAATTCTGCTTAAAGTTGCTTTATTTTCTGAATTAGATCCATGACATATTATATACTGTTTGCTAAACAAAAGCACAAATTGGTAAACAGGGGTTAGTTAGCATAACCCTTTTCGCCCAAAGTGGTTTGCATGCATAACAAACAGATGAAAGCCCAATCGATTGCATATAAATGCTGTCCACGTGTTGCGAAATTTTAAATTCTACGAGAACGCGATTTTAAATCCACAAAAATTACAACATCTAGACTGCAGAGAGGTTATTTTAATTCTAACTCACGCAACATATCAGATGACGACATTTTTCAAAAGTGATTAACATAGGGTCGAGGTTAAGCACGTTCTGCGCATAAATAAAAAATGCAAAGGCAGCAGTCATTATCTGCTTTGGAGGATAAAATGTCGTGTATGAAGATAAAAACTATGATAGGTATTATCTTTTTGTAGCTTTTGCTTAATAATTTTTTACCTAAATGCATTTTTTAAAGGGAGGAAGTTATTATATGGTATTAAATATTCTTTTATTCATGCTTTGGAGTTTTTACTCTAGCTTCTTTTAGAAGTTTTATTGATCACGTCTTTTTGGTCATTCTGGTGCATTATGAATTCGGAAATAGCTATCCGGTTGATAATAATTCGAAATGTGTGCTGCGTTTTTAAGAATGCATTGTTTACTTTAAACTTTTTAGGATGAAATTTCTCCTAAAAGGGTTCAAGTAGTCTAATATATTTCGCGCACTGTCCACATATCCGAATTTCAGGTTTTCGGTTTAGAAGTGGAGCCCTTCCACTAATCAATAATTATCTGTCTTTAAATATGTTAAATATTGATGTCTCTAATTGTATGTGTGTAAATAAAGCTGTGAATTCTTCAAACTTTGCCTCAAGTATTTCACCACAATCTTGTTCTGGTTTCCCAACCTGCACACTGCAGTTGATTCATGTTTTGTAGCAGTACTATATTGCTCGTGTTAACATTGTATTTATCAACAATAGTTTCCAATCCAATTTCCATTATCAAACCAAACTTATTTATCAACAAAAATAACGTTTTTCGACTCAATTTGAAACACAAACATTGTTTAAAATCAAAGCGATACTATTTTATGTGCACTTAAATAATGTTTATCAACAAAATAGCAAATTTTATTATCCAATTTTGAATTCAAACATGTTCTATTCTGTGAGGCTTTATCGGAGCGTTTTCTGAACTAAATTTTATTCATCAAGAGAATAACGGTTTTCTGTCCATTTTAAAATTCTGCTTCAAGTTGCTTTATTCTCTGAATTAGAATCCATGACATATTCAACTGTTTACTAAGCAAAAGCACAACTTGGTTAACAAGGATTAGCTAGCATGTAGTAACCCTTTTCTTCCAAAGTGGTTTGCATGCATAACAAGTAGATGAAGGCCCAATCGATTGCATATCAATGCTGTCCACGTGTTGCAAGAATTTTAATTCTACGAGAACACGTTGTTATACCCACAAAAAATACAACATCTAGACTACAGAGAGGTCATTTTAATTCTAGTCCACGCAACATATCAGATTACTTCATTTTTCAAAAGCGATTAACATGGGGTCGAGGCTAAGCACGTTCCACGAATAAATAAAAAATGCAAAGGCAGCAGTAATTATCTGCTTTGGAGGATAAAATGTCTTGTGCGAAGATAAAAACTATGATAGGTATTATTATTATTTTTTTGGCTTTTGTTTATAGGTTTTTTTTCATAAATGCATTTTTTAAAGGGAGGAAGTTATTATATGGTATTAAATATTTTTATTTTCATGCTTTGGAATCTTTTACTCTAGCTTTTTTGGGGTGTTTTATTGATCACGTCTTTTTAGTCATTATGGTGCATTATGAATTCGGAAATAGCTATTTTGGTTGATAATAATAAGAAATGTACTTCGTTTTTATGAATGCATGGTTTGCTTTAAATTTTTTAGGAGGAAATTCCTCCTAAATTGAATGTGTGTAAATAAAGCTGTGAGTTCCAAACTTTGCCTCAAGTATTCTGGTTCTGGTTGCCCAACCTGCACACTGCTGTTGATATATGTTTTGTAGCAGTGCTATAATGCCTGTCTTAACCCTGTATTTATCAACAAAAGTTTCCAATCCAATTTCAAATTTAAGCATATTTATTTCAAGTTATGCTGCACCAGTATCAAACCAAACATATTTATCCACAAAATAACGGTTTCCAACTCAATTTAAAATTCAAACACAGTTGAAATCAAAGCGGTACTATTTTGTATGCCCTTAAATAATATTTATCAACAAAATAACAAATTTTCCAATCCAATTTCGAATTCAAACATACTCTGTTCTCTGAGGCATTGGCATGTTGTGGCATTATCTGAACTAAACTTTATTCATCTAGAAAATAACGGTTTTCTGTCCATTCTAAAATTCTGCTTAAAGTTGCTTTATTTTCTGAATTAGGTCCATGACATGTTCTACTGTTTGCTGAACAAAAGCACAAATTGGTAAACAAGGGTAACGTTAGCATAACCCTTTTCGTCCAAAGTGGTTTGCACGCATAACAAGTAGACGTTATTATTTTTTTATTTTGGCTTTTGTTTATAGATTTTTTTCATAAATGCATTTTTTAATGGAGGAATTTATTATATGGTATTAAATATTTTTTTATTCATGCTTTGGAGTCTTTTACTCTAGTTTCTTTTACTCTAGTCTTTTACTCTAGCTATCCGGTTGATAATAATAAATAATGTGCTGCGTTTTTAAGAATACATGGTTTAATTTAAACTTTTTAGCAGGAAATTCCTCCTAAAAGGATTCAAGTAATCAAGTAAAGTTCAACTAATATGGACCCCGACCACATTGGCGGGCCATTTTAGGAATATATTTATTGTTTTGTACTTTTCTTATTTTTGTTTTTTTCTCTCGCTCTGGTGTTGTTGATACAAAATGAGGAAAATGAAATCGACCAAAAAATTTAAATCATATTTTTTACACAAAATTTTTAATCGTTTCTATTTCACTCATTTTATATTAACAGTAAATTAATGAGACAAAGAAAGAACAAAAGCAATAAATATGTTCCCAAATGTGATCATTCACAATAACAGCAAATCTTCTTCATCATCAACGTGCGGCCTGATGGCGAAATGGCTAGCGCTCTGGCCTTTGGTACCACAGACTTCAGGTTCTAATCCCAGCGGAGGCATGTATGTGTGTTAGGAGTTCGAAATCCACACTAAATTGTAGGTCCCGTCCTAATTAGCCCAAAGTGTGCATAGAATGATCTAAGAGCGTTAAACCAAACCAAATATTCCCGTTGGTTTGTTGGTTGGTTTCTCTAGAAGATGAGGTTGATACATTGAAAATGTATCTCTCCACCATTCTAAAGATGTTAACAATTTGACAGGTTTAATGCTCCTACACAGTGAACTTAAATGAGTTACAATTCTCAAAAAATGGGGGAAAAACTAATTTCACAAAATTTAATGTCAACATCAATTTATCAACAATATGAAAGTATGAGGTTTTCTTCAATTTCCAGCACAAACCTGTTGTTGATGCTGATGAATCACTTTCCACGCACCCAAACATACTACAACATTTTGGAATAAAGATTTTCACCATCTTTTGTGGTACACTTTCCACTTTCTGGCAATTAAACCGACTGAAACAGTTTTCCCAAGAGAAGCAGTATTTTCCCGAATCTTTATTAAGCCAGAGTAATTGGATATGCTATTAAGCCATTTCAAGTAAGTCGACTGACATTTTGTTGGTTTTGAATCTTCATAGTAGAGCTGTCATTTTAATAATTCATGGGACATGATAAAGGAGGTTCTCTAAATATAATTTTATGAGAACTTCTATAATTGTTTAAACTGGCGTAGTGCATTGTATTTATATCTGTATAAGTGTCTTGAAGATCGTAGTTTTGAAACGAATTGTTCCATCCCCAATTTTGGAATGTTCCATCTTAAATCATCAATTTATTAACGACATTGATGTATTTAATTTATTGTAAATAAGTTTTCTTCAATATGTTAATAAATTGTCAGTTCGAGTATTTCATTATTTTTCAACGCACTTTGCTGTTGATATTGATGAATCAGTTTTCATAAGCCAAACATACTACTACATTTTAGAATAAAGATTTTCAAAATTTCTTACTGTGCTCTTTCTACATTCTGACAATTAAACTGACTGAGATAGTTTTCCCAAGAGGAGCACTATTTTCCCAACTCTTTAGTAAGCAAGAAAAATTGGATACGCCAAGTCACTTCAATTAATTAGATTTTGATTGGTTTTGATTCTCCAAAGCAGGCCTATTATTTTAAGTAATTATCGAGACATTATTAAAGAAGTTCCCTACATATAATTTTATGAGAACTTCGATAATTGCTTAAGTTGGCGTACTGCATTGGATTTATACCAGTAGAAGTGTCTTGAAGATCGTAATTTTGAAGCAAAATGTTCCATCTTAAGCCATCAATTTATTAACCACATTGATATTTTTAATGAATTGTAAATTAGTATTCTTCAATATGTTAATAAACTGCCAATTCGAGTATTTCATTAATTTCCAACATACCTTTGCTGTTTATATTGATGAAACACTTTTCATAAACACAAACATCCTACGTCTATTTGGTATAATAAAGATTTTCCCCATCTCTTGCGGTACCCTTTCCGCATTCTGACAACTAACCCGACTTTCTCGAGAAAGGCACTATTTTCCCAACTCCCTATTAAGGCAGAGCATTTAGCGAACTGTAATTGGATATGCTAATCGGCCACTTGAAGGAAGTCGAACTTTCATTATGCCACTTCCCACTGTTTACAGTGGGTCTGTTATTTCAAGTAATTCTCGAGACATTATTAAAGAACTTCTCGGGATATTATTTTTAAAGATATTCCGCAAAGATTCATGCTGGCATATTGGACTGGATTTAAATCAATAGAAGTTTCCTGAAATTCACAATTTGAATTAAAATGTCCCATTTTTGTTTATAAATTCCTTATTCTGAATTGTGATTACATTGGAGTTATTTTTGAAAATTAATTTGTAATTGCATTGGTAGGACAGTGAATTCAAATCGTACATCAGTTTCGAAATAAATTCAATTGATAAAAATTGGAACAAAAAGATGTAAATAAATACTAGATACGAGATAAAAGAAATTCAGAATGGTTCAATTTTTGTATTTCAATAAAATGATGAAGTTTTATTTAAATTTAAAATATTTTAAATATCCATAACGATCCATCATACTAGCGCTCTGGTGTTCGGGGTCACAGATTTCGGGTTGGAATCCCGGCGGTGCCATGGATGTTTGTAGTGCTTGAATCTATGGAACCCAGTTCATAAACCAACATGTGTTAAGTTTAACCAAAGTGTGTTAAGTTCAACAAGTTTAACCAAAATATTCGCGGTCTGGTGGCCAATTGGCTAACGCTCTGGCCTTTGGTACCACAGGCTTCAGACTCGAATCCGGGCGGTGGCGTGGGTGTTTGTGAGTGATTCAGAATCCACTTTAAACTGTAGATCCCGGTCTGTTTTGCCCTCGTATGCACAAGATGACCGTAGAGCGACGAACCACACCAAACCAAATCTTAACCAAAGGCTTCTTTGTCTATGCCCGGTATGGACGAAATAAATCTGTATGCTCCAATACCCTTCAGTTGTATTTGAGGATGAAGATATGAGCCCTCTGGATTAAGGGTATACATTTTCTAAAATTGAAGCGTCGAAATATGTTCTTCTTGAGTCACATTGAATGGCATAGTTAATGGTGTTGACTTAAGTGCATGGTATTTGAAACGAACAGCATTTCTTTTATTTGCATCGAGAACCTCTTATTCTACTTATGTATGTTAGTATGTTATGTTCATAGTAGTTTTTTAGTAGATAGTTAATAGATAAGATATTTTATTTTTAACTATTTAAATGCCTTCTGGAGAAGCCTTTTTGCTTTATTTATGCCTTTTTAGAAAAGGGTAATTTTTTAATAGAATTTTAGGGGTAGTAGTGTAAAATCGTATTAAAAATTAACTTCACTCAAATTTACCTTCTCTTTATATATGTAACAAGTAATATAAAAAAAAAAATTTTTAAAGTCAATTCTTACTTTTTTTTTTTGCACTATATTGCAGAAATTCATTTTCATTCATTTTAATAATTTTCATTCATTTTTTTAAGTTTACCTGGCGCCATCTATTGGTAGATATATGCAACTGAAATCTAAAAACAACGAAAATTAATTAATTAAATTTAATTACTGAATTAATATTTGGAAAAACTGCATTAACATCCAGTGTCATCCACTAAAAGTTAAAAAAAATTTATTTGACCTTGAGTAGATGAATAAAAAGTATTTTATTAATGATTGAACATTTGAACAAGATATATATATAGGGAGAGTGGGATCTAATAGAAGGAATTGAAAAATTATTCCTTTAGGTCTGTGACATTTTACATATTTATTTATATTTTTACTTTCTTTAATGTTTTTCGTCTGGATATCTCAATAAAAAAAATTTTTCGTCCCGTTTGGTTGTTAAATGTTTCGAAAAAATTTGGAAAAGTATTCCAGAAATGTGTTTTTCGCGTGGCATTCGATATATCAGCCTCTAGTAACTATTTAAGAATTCTTTCACTAACTTTTGTTAGCCCTCGCCATTGCTTCCACCCAAAGTCAGTCTTAAACCACTGACATAAAACCCCTCCAAGGCAGCTAGTTCCAGAGCATTTAACTTTCTTTTCAGATTCTAATCTTCCAAAAAGTTGTTCATCTTGGAACCCAAAGAAACTTCGATTTGACTTTTCACGATTCTGACTTGGGAATTGACAACCCAACGTATTTAAACGATTTTCTTTTAAAATAAACATCATTTTGTGAAAACGAAAAATATATGTGAAAACACAAGATTACATTTGGTTTACAACTATAAACCAGTTTATTATCAATACTTTGATTACAGGTGAAACTTCCTTGTAAAATACAAGATCTGCAGTGTTATTGATCTTGTAAAGGGGTGGCCAAAGCAAATAATCTGGCAGGCTATTTTGGAAATGCATCCTAACTCCGCGGGCCACCTATAAAATTATATATCCCAATAATAGATTTAGACCCATTAATCCCGACGGTGCCATGGATGTGCGTAGCGGTTCGGAATCCACTTTAAGCCGTAGGTCCCGTCTCCTATGACTGTAAGAGCGTCACGGAGCCAAAGTCAGACTTCTACCTACGGGGTGCTCCATCAACACAGAAGCTTTCCTTCCCCTTCAATCATGAGTACGTATGGGCTCGTGGGCTTGGCCAGCCAAGTGGGATAAAAAACAACAACCACTATAGACTTTTTTTAGAGTGAAAAATTTAAATATAATGAGTTGTTATTTTTGTGTTTTCTATTATTCTTACATGGGGCCTGAATGGCCGAGTGGCTAGCGCTCTGGCGCTTGGTACTACAGGTTTCGGGGTCGAGTACCAGCGGTGCCATGGATGTTTGTAGTGGTTCGGAATCCACTTTAAGCCGTAGGTCCCGTCTCCTATGACTGTAAGAGCGTCACGGAGCCAAAGTCAGACTTCTACCTACGGGGTGCTCCATCAACACAGAAGCTGCTTCCTTCCCCTTCAATCATGAGTACGTATGGGCTCGTGGGCTTGGCCAGCCAAGTGGGATAAGAAACAACAACCACTATAGACTCTTTTTTAGAGTGAAAAATTTAAATATAATGAGTTGTTATTTTTGTGTTTTCTATTATTCTTACATTGGGCCTGAATGGCCGAGTGGCTAGCGCTCTGGCGCTTGGTACTACAGGTTTCGGGGTCGAGTACCAGCGGTGCCATGGATGTTTGTAGTGGTTCGGAATCCACTTTAAGCCGTAGGTCCCGTCTCCTATGACTGTAAGAGCGTCACGGAGCCAAAGTCAGACTTCTACCTACGGGGTGCTCCATCAACACAGAAGCTGCTTCCTTCCCCTTCAATCATGAGTACGTATGGCCTCGTGGGCTTGGCCAGCCAAGTGGGATAAGAAACAACAACCACTATAGACTCTTTTTTAGAGTGAAAAATTTAAATATAATGAGTTGTTATTTTTGTGTTTTCTATTATTCTTACATGGGGCCTGAATGGCCGAGTGGCTAGCGCTCTGGCGCTTGGTACTACAGGTTTCGGGGTCGAGTACCAGCGGTGCCATGGATGTTTGTAGTGGTTCGGAATCCACTTTAAACCGTAGGTCCCGGTCTAACACGATCGTAGAGCGTTGGGGAGGTATTTTTACACAGCGTCCGTAGCTTATCTTCAAGCTACGCGCACTTCCTGAGTGGTGCTAAGTGGGTAACGTCGGTGCAGCGTTGCCTTAAGGCAGCGAAGTGAATTGTCTAAGTGTTTGCCAGCTGCATTAGAACAAATAAAATTATTCTTACATGTAAACATAGATAACATAATAATAATGATACTAAACGCACATTGTAAAGAAATAGGTAACACTAAAAATGAAATATAAAAAACATATAAATATAAACGAAATAAATATGCGATATTTTTTTTCTCCATTCTTTCACTAAGCTTTTGCAAATCGATTTCAATTTGGGTATTTGCATATCGGAATGGGTGTTGCAGGTTAGCGTCCGTTATGTTTGTACGTGTTTTGCATTTGGTCAATTTAAGTTTCGAAAAAGAAAATGATTCGCAGGTATAAGTTGAACCAAAAGCGCTAACAACTTCGACTAAAAGTCTGGTTTGCTCTGCTATCAACAATCAACCGTGCGTATCTAGTGACAGTCACTGCGTCAGTGACGTCAGTTAAAATGAAACATAGAACCTGTTATATTAGATGTTCCAACATATGCGCGCATCATGAGTTCGCAGAATATAATTTAATTATTCTGCGAACTCATAACTGTAAGCACATAAATAAAACAGGCAATATCTGTCCTATATTCGCAAGCATATTATTTTAAATAGTTACAGTTATTTTAATAGTTATAGTTAATTTTTTCTCGTCATTTCGTCAGTTAATTTTTGAACATATAGCGCACATAATGTATTTTTTTAATACATTGGTTTCCACTACTTTGAACATTATAAAATAAATATAAATTTTAAAAAAGTGTATCAATAGATTAAATTTATGTATAAATTTATATATAAATAATTAAATGTGTTTATAAATAAAGTGTATACATAAATTTCGTAAAAATGTGATAAATCTCACGGGCCGCAAAAATAGATTCAACGTGAGCCACGGGTTGGCCACCTTCATGTAGTGCGTTAAGTAAAAATACAATATTTTTATAAATATCCTTTGATGTCTAAGTTACCAAATATTATTTAATGAATCAAAAATTTAATTTTTGTTTGAAAAAAATGCTTACTATTGTATGCAAACTGTATATTCTAATATGCATGCCATTCATTTTATATATATACATGGTTAATGTGAAGGATTTGTGTCCACAGGAGCCGAAATGGAGGCGTGCGGTGTTCCCGTGGTGTGCGTCGTCGTGGAGGGAGGGTTGAACACCATACGCACCGTGCTGGAATACGTCACGGACACCCCTCCTGTTCCCGTGGTCATCTGCGACGGGAGTGGACGGGCGGCTGACCTGCTGGCCTTCGCGCACAGATACATGCACGATGACGAGTGAGTTGCTACACGCATTTGCTACCTAAAGTGCATAACGCATAAACACATATAAATACCTATATATAAAATGAATACAAATGCCTACATTTCAGAAATGCATTGACTTTTGAAGGATTGTATAGACTCACTAATATAACTGGAGGATCACACACTCATTTTATATATATATATATATATATATATATATATATTACTTGTATATTGTAACGTCTCGGCCTATATTAGACCTACAACGGCGTCAAGAAGACAGCCACTTTCAGGTTTAGGGGAACACTTTAATTTTTATTTATAAGTATATATATATATGTGTGTGTGCAAATAATGAACTCTAGATTATTATATAAAGATATAAAAAAATTAAAAATAAAATTTGATCACAAGTGCACAATTAAATCACAAGTACAGTTCACTACGGGGTCGGATATTTTCAGAGTGCTCGGAGTTTACTTCGAATCTAATTGTCTGGTCTGCGGCATACCTTAATTATCATACGGCGTGATACACGAAACCACAGGATGAAGTGAACCCACTTTGAAAATACAGGCGGAAACTCTGGCCTGTTCAGTCACTTCAAAGAAAAAGAAATAACACATAACTCTCGTCACATAACTCTCCCATTTGTTTTCCCAAAACCTCACTTCAAGAAAATCCGTCAAGAGGGGGGGATTGAGATCATCTTTCGACACTTCTAATTTGAGTAGACATTTTCTCAGCCCATGGTCTGCTACCAATCACGATGCAACAACTCATGGCATAGCCCATATTTCATCTGTAATTGTTTCGACCTGTGAAGGTCATACAGACATTTGCTAATTTTCTCATTACACATGACACTGAATATCTGCTGTCAGATTTGAGAGACAAGTTGTTCTCATTTGTACAAAACACTAATTGCATGTAATATAACTATCCCCAATACTGCTTTTTTTGCTGTCAAAGTTGAGTGATGGGCTGTTATTATGTAGAATAGTCTCCTGTGAGTAAAATTCCAAAACTCTTCTCGTGAAAAAAAATACTACAATAGTGTTGAATAACATAAACGGAAGCTTATTTTACATTCACAGTAATTAATATGTATCGAATTTCTTAATAAGTTTATCTCAAGTATTTTAAAAATTGCTTTGATAAGAAAGAAGTTAGAGACTCCGAAATATCAAATAAAAAATTAATTAACTATTGTGTAATTCAGTAAAAGACTTTTCATCGGTATTATTGATGGCAAATGAAAATCACTTGGATTTTTATCAAGCAAATGCACTTTTAAGAACATTTTTTAAATCCCAAAAATTTCATTAACAAATTAAGATTAAACTAAGTAAAGTCATTACTATTTTTAAGATAAAAACCTTCTTTTTATTCTTAAAAGTTGAAATATAATCCCATTTAATTTTTAAGAATGTTTTGTTGGTTAATTAAAATTGAAAATTTTTAATCCATAACATGAAATGATAAACAGAAAAATAAATAATTAAATAACAAACCCAACAATGCGACTCCAAATCAAATAAAAAGGAAAATGGAAATAAAAAAAAATCTTAATGCATAATTAAAGCAAATCTATTTTAAATTAATGAGATTAATTAAAACTTTTATCTGATAATGAAAGAAATAAAACGAACTGAAGGAATAAAAGAAATTTTTGGAGTTTGCTTTTGAACGTGATTTTTAAACTTTAATATAGTTGTTTACAAATTACGGGCTTTTTAACCTGAAAGGTATTTGCCATTAAAATGGCATATACTACTCTGTCCAAAAAGTAAGACCAGTTTTTTTTCAAAAACTCTTTTTTTATTCTTTCAAATTTATTTCATCGTGAGCTTCGTCTGTTGAGGTAGATGGTCGACCAGACGGCTCTTCGTCTTCAACGCGTTCGCTGCCTTCTTTGAACTGTTTATACCACTTCTAAACATTTCTTTCCGATATAGGAGTGCTCACCGAATGCCTTCTGCCCCATTCTATAAGTTTCCGCAAACAAAATTGAATGCAAGTTCTTTGCTCAATGAATTCAGACATTTTAAAAATCGCCGGAATCAGTTTTAGCGTCTCACAAAGCCAAGCGTAACTCAAGCACTAACGAATATTTTGGCGTGAAATTTCACACACATGTCAAAGACACTGCCAGCAACTTAAAACAATTGAAATTCCATAAGACCCGGGAATTTTAAGTTGAAAATTGGTCTTACTTTATGGACACAGTAGTACGCAACATTTTCAGCGTTATCGTGGAGGGCTTGCTACACTAATACACACTGTACCACCCTTATCCCGTATTTGATTATGGTATGAGAGAAAACCTGATAAACTCCCACCATGTAGTTCGAATAACGAGGCAAGATGCTGAACATCACAAACCTATGGAATCTCCTCGTTTTTGAAACAGTATTTACAACAAAACCGCCAGCGGATTGAACCCCATCCTCACCAGTTCCAATTCCTCCAATTCTCACCAGTGGCGCACGTTAACCCTAAGCCCCGAGTTGAGATTTAATATTTTGTAAATTGATTATTAAAAATAGGATCAAATATTAATGTCATTATAAATATAATATTCATTAATAGTTGTATAATCAAAACTAATAGCAATATAATCCAAAATGCTATTGACGTAATTTATGAAAATATTGTTAATTGTCTTATTTCAGCTCCTTACTTGAAGATGTCAAAGAACAGCTTCTGATGACAATCGAAAGAACCTTTCACTTGAGCAGAGATCATGCCGAAAAACTGCACTGTGAACTCATGCAATGCGTGAGGAGAAAAGACTTGGTAAGTAACCATACTTTTGTTAACCATTTAGTAACAGTTCAAAATAACCATAATTTACATAATTCCAAAAAAATCCTATTCTCATTATTTTTCTCATTATTAACAGCAATACATTAATATTTTTGTCATTTTACTCATTAATAATTTTAATTTTATATTGGCTATAAAAAAAAGCTCATTGTAAACCGTCCTTCCTCCTACGCACTGCAAAAGCACCCCTGTGGCATTCAAGAGAAATGATCAGTAGATCTCGAGATTTTCACCGGTGAGGAAGTACAACGCAACCCGGGATTCTGCTCAGAAACGTTTAGTTTGTAATCTCTTATCCTGAGAGGAAATATATTCAACGCCGCACTGCGTAATAGATGCCTACAGATTCTCACCCGGAGATTTCGTATGGTTTGTCGCTCTACCGTCATTTTGTGCATATTTTGGGCTAATTAGACAGGGACCTACAATTTAACGGGAATTCCAAACCACAAACAAACATCCATGCCGCCGCCAGGATTATAATAGGCTTCAGCCTGGGGTACCAAAGGCCAGAGAACTAGCCAATTGGCCATCAGGCCGCTCTCACCAGGAAAAAAGTATATCCCACTCGTATCTGAGTATTGGGTTTTCGGTTTAGAAGTGGAATCCTTCCACGAATCTATAATTATGTCTTACTTAAAGACATATATATAAATAAAAGTGTTAAATATTGTCTGTCTCTAATTGTTTCTGTGTGGTGTCTGAGTGTGTATCAATAAAGCTGTGAGTTCTCAAACTTGTGTTTTAAGTATGTCCGTCCAACCACTCCCAGTTACAATCCAGAGTTGCTCCAAGCTACAACACTACAACATTAATGTAGTGTCAGTTACAACAACACCCACAACACTATTATATTACACCATTACAAAATCCACGCTAACTATTATATTTTTTTTTCTTTCCAAACATCTTTGAGAAGTGTATATCTGACTAGCATCCCTAACAAGTAATCGAAAAAAACTTTGAATTCTCCAACTGTGTCTCAAATCTCAACCCACCCAGTTAGAATCCAGAATTTCTCCAACCCACAACACTACACCATTAAGTAATGTGCTCATTCTTAGAAATTGAGATCAATAGTTATAAGAAACAAGAAACAAATTATGGGGAACTTACTTACTTTATTTGAATGATCACCTCTCAGGCTAGAGTTCGTATTCCTCATAATTAAATGTCTGGGAAAACGAAAAAAAGGGCCCAGGAATAAACCGAGTAAAGCAATAGTTAAGAAAAATCTTTTCCGTGGCTATTCATGGAACCCCCCTACCGCTACCCCCCTTCCATGGAACCCCCTACAAGATTTAACCTCCGAAAAAGCAACAATGCAAGCATATTGGCGGAGCTTTATAAGTTTGTTTTTGCTAACTAAGATGGATCTGATGTTTCAGTAGGATAATTGCGTCCCCTAACCTTAACAAGCTGTCTTCTAATTAGCGCTAAAGAGTTTGCTAGCCAAAAGAAGGCCTTTTTGTTTTCTGTGCAAGAACATGGAAACCAAAAAGGAAATATCATTCCGCTTGAGTTATGGCTCCATTTTCTAGATTTTTTCCTCTAGAGATAAATAAATTTCAGGCCCGTATATTCAAGCAAATATCTAATTCATCATCTCAATATGTAGAACTTGAAATCAATCTGTCTTACATTCAAGAAGAGAGAATTGATTTCAGATATAAATATTCATTGTATATAGATAACTTCTTCTTCATTAGCGTAACAGCCCTATGGTGGGCCAAGGCCTTATGATTACTGGTAGATTTCTAGACAGATGGGTTTTTTTTACGAGATGAGGTTGGCAGCCCTACGCCCAATGCTCTATAGCCGTATTAGACCCTGACCTAAAGTTTAAAATGTATTCAGAACCCCTACAACCAGCTCTAGCACATCTGGGACTCAAACCCGAAATTTATGATACCGAGCGACAAAGCGTTAGTCACTCGGCCATCAGGGCCTTAAGAGAGAATTACTTACTTAATATATATAAGGGACATGTATTTTCTAAATATTCATTGCGCGTATTGTTACAGAATAGAAATGCGAATGACATCGTAGCTAGAAAGAGGCTATTTTCATGATTCATTCTATGTTTATGTATGTATGGTTCCTTCTACAAACTGGCAAGGACCTGTGACATTCAAGAGAAATGGCCAGTTGGCCTCGAGACTTTCACCCGAGAGGAAGTACAGCACGCAACTGTCCTCTCACTGAGAAACAGTTAGTTTATAGTCAATAATCCCGGGAGGAAATATATTTAGCTCACTTCTGCGTATTAGTTGGTCTACAGACTCTGACCCAAAGAGGAAATATATTTTGCGCACCCTGCTCGTACCCGAGTTTCGGATTTTCGGGTTTATAAGTGGAGTTCTTCCACGAATCTATAATTATCTGTCTTTAAATGTGTTAAATATTGTATGTCCCTAATTGTATGTGTGTGGTGTTTGTGCTTGGGTAAACAAAGCTGTGAGTTTTCAAATCTGTGTTCAGGGATCTGAACCCAACCCCACTCAGTTACAATCCAGAATGGCTTCAACCCACAACATTAAATAATGTGCTCATTCTATAAAACTGAGATCAATAGATTCAAGAAATAAGAAACAAATTATGCTGAACTTTATTTTTTTTTTCCGAACATCTTTTTTGCCGTGTATATCTGACTAGCATTGCTATTAAATAACCGAATAAAACAGTGAGTTCTCCTACCTGTGCATCAAGTCTCAAACCAATCACACCCAGTTACAATCCAGAATTGTTCCAATCCACAACACTACAACATTCATGTAGTGTCGGTTACAACAACACCCACAACACTACAGCATTACAAGAACTACAATGTGCTCATTCTACGAAATTGAGATCAATACATTTACGAAACAAATTATAGGGGAACTTTATTTGAATGATCAACTCTCAGGTTAGAGTTCGTATTCCGGATAATTAAAAGTCTGGGAACCGAAAAAAAAGGGCACAAGAATAAACCGATTAAAGCAATAGTTAAGAAAACTCTTTTCCACGAGTATCGATCGACAACAACAAAAAGAACCCCCTACAAGATTTACCCCCGAAAAAGCGACAATGTGAGCATATTGGCGGAGCTTTATCGGTTTACTTTAGCTAACTAAGATGGATCTGATGTTTTAGTAGGATAATTGCGTCCCCTAAACCTTAACAAGGTGTCTTCTAATTAGCGCTAAGGAGTTTGCTGGCCAAAAGAAGGCCTTTTTGTTTTCTGGGCAAGGTTAGCAGGAAAACAAAAAGGAAATATCATTCTCTTTGAGTTATAGTTCGTTTATCTTGATTTTTTTCTTTTAATAATAAATACATTTTAGTACAATATATTGAAACAAATATCTAATTCATCATCTCAATATGTAA
The DNA here is from genome assembly GCA_021605075.1 of Caerostris darwini. NCBI lineage: Eukaryota > Metazoa > Arthropoda > Arachnida > Araneae > Araneidae > Caerostris > Caerostris darwini. The sequence goes on along the minus strand of BPLQ01008105.1, from coordinate 49,767 downwards.
AACTTGAAATCAATCTGTCTTACATTTAAGAACATAGTATTGATTTCAGATATAAATAGATATCCTATATAGATAACTACTTATACTTCAATGGCGCGACAGACCTAAGGTGGACCAAAGCCTTTTAATTACTGGCAGATTTCGAGACAGATGTTTTTTTACGGGATGGGGTTTTCAGCTCTATGCCCAACTCTCTACAGCCCCATTAGACCCGGACCTAGATTTTAAAGTGTATTTCGAACCACTAGAACCCTCGCTAGCACATCTGGGACTCGAACACGAAACTTATGATACCAAGCGCCAAAGCGTTAGTCACTCGGCCATCAGGTCCCTGAGAGAGAATTACTTATTTAATATATATAACGGACATATATTTTTAAATATCCATTACGCGTATTGTTGCAGAATAGAAATGAGAATGACATCGTAGGAAGAGGATATTTGCATGCTTCATTCCATGTCTATGTACGCATGCTTCCTTCTATAAACTGGCAATAGCCAGTAACATTCAACAGAAATGGCCAGGTGGCCTTGAGACTTTCACCCGAGAAGAAGTACAGCGCAACTCTCCTCTCACTGAAAAACGTTTAGTTTATAGTTTCTCATCCCGAGAGGAAATATATTTAGCTCACTTCCTGCGTATTAGTTGGTCTACAGACTCTGACCCAAAGAGGAAGTATATTTTGCGCACCCTGCTCGTACCCGAGTTTCGGATTTTCGGGTTTATAAGTGGAGTTCTTCCACGAATCTATAATTATCTGTCTTTAAATGTGTTAAATGTTGTATGTTCCTAATTGTAAGCGTGTGGTGTTTGTGCATGCGTAAATAAAGCTGTGAGTTTTCAAACCTGTGTTCAGGGATCTCAACCCAACCACACCCAATTACCATCCAGAATGACTTCAACCCACAACATTTAATAATGTACTCATTCTATTAAATTGAGATCAATAGATTTAAGAGAAATAAAAGTAACAAATTATGGGGGAACTTTATTTGAATGATCACCTCTCAGGTTAGAGTTCGTATTCCAGATAATTAAAAGTCTGGTAACAGAAAAAAAGGGGGCGCAAGAATAAACCGATTAAAGCAATAGTTAAGAAAAATCTTTTCCACGAGTATCGATCGACAACATTAAAAAGAAGATTCACCTCCCAAAAAGCAACAATGTAAACATATTGGCGGAGTTTTATAAGTTTACTTTCGCTAACTAAGATGGATCTGATGTTTTAGTGGGATAATTGCATCCCCTAACCTTAACAAGTTGTCTTCTAATTAGCGCTAAAGAGTTTTTGGCAAAAGAATGCATTGTTTGTTTTCTGGGCGAGGTTAACGTGAAAGCAAAAAGGAAATATCATGTCGCTTGAAATATCGTTCAATTCCCTTGGTTTTTTTTCCCTTTATTCATAAATAAATTTTAGGTCCATATATTAAGCAAATATCTAATTCTTCATCTGAATATGTAAAATTTGAATGCAGTGTGTCTTGCAAGATATTACAAGAAGATAGTATTGATTTCAAATATAAATATTCATTATATATATTAGGAACATAGTGATACGATTTGAATGCAATAGGTTATTTTAGTAGCAATATTGATAAATAAGAGATTCACATTATACGAACATAACTCCCTCAGTTTATCAATTTTCAGAAAAAGGACCAACTTTTTATTATAATAAATAAAATAATGAAAACAAAATTTAATTAATGCTTGTTGTCGTATCCCCTGAAACTTTGATTGGATTTGACGCTCTACGGTCATTGTTTTGAACATTTTATGCTTTTACTGAGACCTGCAGTTTAACGTGGATTCCAAACCCTCACAAACATCCATCCACTGCCAGGATTCGAACCAGACGTCTGTGGTACCAAAGGCCAAAGCGTAAGCCATCTGGCCATTAGTTCGCTATCACTCGGAGAGAAAGTATATTTTGCGTATCCCAAGCTTACCTGAGAATGGGGTTTTCTGTTTAGAAGTGGAATGATTCCACGAATCTCTAATTATATGTCAGTTAAAGACATATATATAAAGAAATGTGTTAAATGTTGTCTGTCTTGTAGCTAATATTTTTACCAAAAAATATGATGTAACCATTCTTACCCTTACACACTGGAAAGAGCTCCCCCTTGTGGCGTTCAGAAGAAAGGGTTAGTCGGCCTATAGACTATCACTTGGAGGAGAGGAAATATATTTTGCGCATCCTGCTCATAGCGGAGTATCGGGTTTTCGGCTTGGAAGTGGAATTCTTCTCCGAATTTATAATTACTTGTCTTTAAATGTTTTGAATATTGTTTGTGTGTGGTGTTTGTGCGTGTGTCAATAAAGATGTTAGTTCTGAAACTTGTGTCCCCAATCTCAACCCAGCTACAACCTGTTACAATCCAGAGTTGTTCCAACCCACAACACTACACCATTATGTAATGTACTCATTCTGTGAAATTGTGATCAATAGACTGAAGAAATAAGAAACAAATGATGAAAAATTTATTTGAATGATCACCTCTCAGGTTAGAGTTCGTATTCCAGATAATTAAAAGTCTGGGAACAGAAAAAAAAGGCACAAGAATAAACCGATTAGAGAAATAGTTAAGAAGTTTGCTTTTCCAGGGCTATCGATCGACCTACAACAACAAAAAGAAGTTTCACCCCCGAAAAAGCAACAATGTGAGCATATTGGCGGAGCTTTATCAGTTTACTTTCGCTGACCAAGATGGATCTGATGTTTTAGTAGGATAATTGCGTCCCCTAACCTTAACAAGGTGTCTTCTAATCAGCGCTAAAGAGTTTGCTGGCCAAAATAAAGCCTTTTTGTTTGCTGGGCAATTTTAACATGAAAACAAGTAGGAAATATTATTCCGCTTGAATTATCGTTCGATTCTCTTAATTTTTTTCCTTTATTCATAAATAAATTTTAGGCCCACATATTCAAGCAAATATCTAATTCATCATCTCAATCTGTCTCACATTGAAGAAGATAGTATTGATTTCAGATATAAATTTTCATTATATATACATAACTTCTTTTACTTCAATGGCGCGACAGCTCTATAGTGGGCCAAGGCCTTCTGATTACTGGTAGATTTCGAAACAGATGTTTTCTTTTTTACGGGATGGAATTTTTATCCCTACGCCCAACGATCTTCAGTCATATTAGATCCTAACCTAAAATTTAAAATGGATTACGAACAACAAACACCCATGGAACTCGACCCCGCAACCTGAAGCACCGAGAGCCAGAGCATATATATACATCCTAGACACTGTTCCTTAAACGAGGATACTCGATATCGTTTGTTTTTATGTTCACCATCTTGGCCCGTGAATCTCACTACCTGAGAGTGGGAGTTTTTCGGGTTTTCTCCCATACCATACGCAAATGTGCGTAGTTTTCCCTAAAGTCTCCAGGAAAGGCACTGCCCTCCTTCTTCAGTAACTCGAAGCCAAGTCACACTTCTACCTACGGGTGCTCCATCACAACTGAAGCTGCCCCCTTTCTCTCCTTCCATGCAGCCTGATGACCAATTGGCTGGCGCTCTGGCCTTTGGTACCACAGGCTTCAGCTTTGTCTCCTGGCGGGCTCATGGATGTTTTTGAGGGGTTCGCAATCCACATGAAATTAGGTACGGTCTAATTAGCCTAAAGTGTGCGCAAAATGACCGTCGCGAGCAAAACCAAATCAAATCATGGGATGTCCGTTCCGCGCCGCAGGACACTGAAGATGAGTCACAACAGTAACTGCTAAAAGTTCTTCTAGAACTCAATATCCCCTACACATCAGCCATTTAGAAAGATTTTAGGATATGAAAAGACTTCAGCATTTTCTAGTGTTCATCAATTATACTACTGTGTCCAAAAAGTAAGACCAATTTTCAATTTAAAATTCCTGGGGCTTATGGAATTTCAATTTTTCTTTTTTAGGTTGCTGGCACTGTCCTTGACATCTGTGTGAAATTTGACGTCGAAATATTCAGTAGTGTTTGAGTTACGCTTGGTTTTGTAAGACGCAAAAACAGATTCCGACGATTTTTGGAATGTCTGAATTCATTGAGCAAAGAACTTGCATTAAATTTTGTTTGCGGAAAATTATAGAACGTTGCAGAAGGCATTCGGTTAGCATTCCTATATCGGAAAGAAATGTTTAGAAATGGTATAAACTAAACGTTTGAAGAAGGCAGAGAACGCGTTGAAGACGAAGAGCCCTCTGGTCGACCATCAACCTCACCCGACGAAGCTCCCGTCCAAAAATAAAAATTTGGTGCTTGCAAATCATCGAATTGCAATTAGAGACCCTACTGATGATTTTGGAATTTCAAAAGGATCGGTCAGTTCTATTTTGGGCCTCAAACGCGTCAAATCTGTATTGGTACCGAAAACACTGAATGCGCCAGCTCACACTGCATTGATTCTTCGTGACTTTTTCGCCCAAAATGAAACCCATATCGTACCACAACCACTGTATTCACACCGTGCGACCCTAAACTCAAAAGTCCTCTCCGGGGACTCCGTTTTGAGTCGATTGAAGATATTCAACCGTGAATCGCCGCGCGCTTTGAAGGCCATCCCTGCCGTTGACTTTTTAGCATCCATTGATGATTGGAAAAAAAGTGCATTGTGTCCGGAGGGGTTTACTGTGAAGATGATGAAATAAATTTGGAAGAATAAATAAACAGTTTTTGAAAAAAAAAAATAATTGATCTTACTTTTTGGGCGTAGTGGTAAATATGCTTATTTATTTTTTAACATCAATCTCTGTTGAATATTTAAGCTAAATTTGAGAATAGTCAGATGTCCAAAAGCCTATCTTTCACGTTTGATGGATGGCGAAATCAGGTCTTTTTTGGCGAATTGTTTGCGAAGAGCCTTCAAGGTCACGAAAGCCAAAACTAATCAATGAAGAAGAATGCCCTCCATGTTATTTTTAATGGAGAAAATGCTTTCATGACCTTCACGACTTCAATATATTTTTATGACAGGGTTAATCGATTTCGGTTTTCTTTATTATTAGAAAATCCAATACCTGTCTTTTTTTTTTATTTCTGAAATGTTTTTTTGGTGGAAGTTTCGATTAAAAAAAATATAAAATCCTATTTTATAGAGCATAAAATTAAACGGACAATGGATATTATAATTATAATTAAAAAAAATGTATGAAAAATGTACAAAAAAAAAAAAAAAAATGTAATTGAAACATATTTTTTTAATCTTTAGAATTTCCAGATTTTTTTTTTTTTAATATCCAAGATATGTCAAAAATGTCAGTTCATTTTTTGTTAAAGTGTTTCAGTCTTGTCTTGTCTGTTAAATTTGCTAATCAGGCTATTGTTTTATAGTATAAATGAAACTAAATGTTTTAAAACTCCAAATGTGTCAAGCTAAATATCATTTATTTCTTATTTGATTTCTTTTCCCATCTTGTTTTTGAATGGCGAAAACTCTGACTCAAAGTCATTCATCACCAGAATGGCAAATTCAGTTTATATAGCAATGACTGTGTTACCCAGTCATTTATTATAGAGTACGTACTAGATTGCATCTACATTGTAACCATAATTTAAAATGGACGCCTTTAGCTGCTTCTGGAAATCACATCTTCTTATACACCTCGTTGAGTTTAATAGAACAGTCTTGGCTACAGATTTATAATGTCCATTCCTGGCATCACGTGTTTAATTCTGAAAATCCAGTGCGCTATTGCCAGGTCACTCTAGGTATCTGAGTTAATTGTATATCATATCTGTATTAAATAAAAAAAAGGAGTGAACTAGTATAAAATGTAGACTATTATAATAGCCTGTGTATCCTATTCCATTATGCAAAAATCGAGAAAAACAATATTAAAAAATTTGAATCATCGACCATCAGGCCCGCTATTTATTGAATGTCAAGAGCATCATTTGAATTATAAGTAGTTCATATTTTATGTTAATTTGAACAAATTAACCAATCAATTTTGGACCAATAGAACGCGTTCTAGACCCCCTTTGAAATACGAAACTTATTTGTTAATCCTGTATATTTCTTATTTAAGGCAACTGTAAAAATCAACATTAAATTACATCAAAAATTATTTTATTATATTCAACAATCAGAATCTTAGTATCTTAGTACAAACCTTTAGGAGGATTTTCAGAAATAACAGACACATATAAGCGAATGTTTTTCTTAATCATTGAAGAAACTTTTCATGAGAAGCATTAAACTAAAATATTTATAGTCAGTTGCAAATTTTAGAAAGCGTACCCGTTGCAGCTTTGCTATCTACAGAGAACCTTTCAAGTCTTGTTTAAAGGATTTCTATACACTTTACCAACATAAAAACATCCTAAAAAATCTCAATTAGCAACTTTTATTAGAAATGGCATTGATACACAAAATATTGTTGTCCTTTTTCAAATGGTAAACAAGTTTGAGACCAACAGTCAAAAATGCATCCTAAAAATATCAATTAGCGACTTTTATTAGAAACAACATTGATACACAAAATGGTGTTGTCCTTTTTCAAATGGTAAACAAGTTTATGAGACCAACAGTCAAAAATGCATCCAAAAATCTCAATTAGCGATTTTTATTATAATTACAATCGACATTGATACACAAAATGGTGTTGTCCTTTTTCAAATGGTAAATAAGTTTATTAGACTGACGGTCAGAAATGCATCCTAAAAACATCAATTAGCGACTTTTATTAGAAACAACATTGATACTCAAAATGGTGTTGTCCTTTTTCAAATGGTAAACAAGTTTATGAGACCAACAGTCAAAAATGCATCCTAAAAATATCAATTAACGATTTTTATTAGAAACAACATTGATACACAAAAATGGTGTTGTCCTTTTTCAAATGGTAAACAAGTTTATGAGACCAACAGTCAAAAATGCATCCTAAAAATCTCAATTAGCGATTTATATTATAATTACAATCGACATTGATACACAAAATGGTGTTGTCCTTTTTCAAATGGTAAATAAGTTTATTAGACTGACGGTCAGAAATGCATCCTAAAAACATCAATTAGCGACTTTTATTAGAAACAACATTAATACTCAAAATGGTGTTGTCCTTTTTCAAATGGTAAACAAGTTTATGAGACCAACAGTCAAAAATGCATCCTAAAAATCTCAATTAGCGATTTTTATTATAATTACAATCGACATTGATACACAAAATGGTGTTGTCCTTTTTCAAATGGTAAATAAGTTTATTAGACTGACGGTCAGAAATGCATCCTAAAAACATCAATTAGCAACTTTTATTAGAAACAACATTGATACACAAAATGGTGTTGTCCTTTTTCAAATGGTAAACAAGTTTATGAGACCAACAGTCAAAAATGCATCCTAAAAATCTCAATTAGCGATTTTTATTATAATTACAATCGACATTGATACACAAAATGGTGTTGTCCTTTTTCAAATGGTAAATAAGTTTATTAGACTGACGGTCAGAAATGCATCCTAAAAACATCAATTAGCGACTTTTATTAGAAACAACATTGATACACAAAATGGTGTTGTCCTTTTTCAAATGGTAAACAAGTTTATGAGACCAACAGTCAAAAATGCATCCTAAAAATCTCAATTAGCGATTTTTATTATAATTACAATCGACATTGATACACAAAATGGTGTTGTCCTTTTTCAAATGGTAAATAAGTTTATTAGACTGACGGTCAGAAATGCATCCTAAAAACATCAATTAGCGACTTTTATTAGAAACAACATTGATACTCAAAATGGTGTTGTCCTTTTTCAAATGGTAAACAAGTTTATGAGACCAACAGTCAAAAATGCATCCTAAAAATATCAATTAACGATTTTTATTAGAAACAACATTGATACACAAAATGGTGTTGTCCTTTTTCAAATGGTGAACAAGTTTATGAGACCAACAGTCAAAAATGCATCCTAAAAATCTCAATTAGCGATTTTTATTATAATTACAATCGACATTGATACACAAAATGGTGTTGTCCTTTTTCAAATGGTAAATAAGTTTATTAGACTAACGGTCAGAAATGCATCCAAAAAATATCAATTAGCGACTTTTATTAGAAACAACACTGATACACAAAATGATGTTGTCCTTTTTCAAATGGTAAACAAGTTTATGAGACCAACAGTCAAAAATGCATCCTAAAAATCTCAATTAGTGACTTTTATTAGAAACGACATTGGCACACTAAGTAGTGTTGTCCTTTTTAAAATGGTAAACAAGTCCAGCATACTCACTGTCAAAAATTTAAACACTTAGGCCACCATGTGAATGAAAATAAATCCTTTTGTGGGTGCATCCAGTTGGATTATTAAGAACATAAACTGGCTCACATCAGCATGAGGCGGGACACATGATAGGGCTAAACTGATCAATATTATTTAACATTTAGTTATAAAACTTATTAAATGTTTTTATGTGTGTTGCAACGCCACCTATCGGTAGTTTTGGGTACTATTTTTTTATTTAATAGACGTCGAGTGCACCATTTGAATTACAAGTAGTTCATATTTAATGTCATTTGGACCAATAGAACGCTTTCTACAGCTCTCTGAATATGATAACTTTTTTTTTCTTTCTAATGCAGCTGGCAAACACAGATAGGTTGGTCTTAGACGCCTTAAGGCAAGTGCTGCACAGACATACTCACTTTGCATTACCCAGGGGCGCGTGTCACTTGAAGATAAGCCACGAACGCGGAGTAACACTGCCCCCGCAACGCTCTACGATCCTATTAGACCGGGACCTACTTTTTAAAGTGGATTCCGAACCACTATAAACAACCATGGCACCGCCGGGACTCAAACAGGCCAATATATAAAAACTTATTTCTTGCTAATTCTGTATGCTTATTATTTAAAAACCGTAAAAATCAACATTAAATAATCACAGTAAAAAAAATTATTATTAACATTAATCAGAATATTAGTATTCTTTTATTTATTTACTTTTATTGTGGAATAATGAACTTTTTTTTTGGGGGGGGGAGTTTCAGAAATAACTGGTACATGTAAACAAATGTTTTTTTATATACATCAGGGAAGAAACTTTATGATAAGCATTAAGCCAAGCAATTTTTTGTCTTTTGGAAATTTTACAAAGAGTAACCGTTTCAGTGTTACAGCTTTGATATCTTCAGAGAATCCTGTAAGTCTAATGTTTATACACTTTAATGACATAAAAACATTCTAAAAGAGATTTGAGTTTTGGTGAAGCTCCGTGGCTGCGCAACAGCCGTTAGCTTCTATCTAAACATTCTAAAAATCTCAATTAATGACTTTTATTAGAAACGACAACTGATACACAAAATGTTGTAATCTTTTTAGAATGGTAAACAAGTTTATCAAATCAATGGTCAAAAATGCATCCTAAAAATCTCAATTAGTGGTTTTTATTAGAAACGACATTGACTCACGAAATGTTGTTGTTCTTTTTAAAATGGTAAGCAAGTTGAGGCAACTCACAGATAAAAAACGCAGTCACTTAAGTGATGGTGTGAACCAAAATAAATCCTTTTCATGGGTGCATCCGGTTGAATTATTAAGAACATAAACTGTCTCCCATTCTTAATATTGATGGACGATCCGAGTGGCCGTGACTGGCATTCACGAGTGTGTATTGATTGGAGTTTGTTTCCTTTCTCTTTCAGATAACTGTCTTCCGAATGGGGGAAGGACCGTGTCAGGAATTGGATCAGGCGGTTCTCATAGCCCTCCTCAAAGGTAAGAGAAAGAAACTGTCACTTTTGATACTCCAGATTTACGTTCACTGACACTGGATTCCAACGTATCGGTTATTCGCTATTAGATACATTTCGTGACTGGGATGGGTTATGTGTGTGAGCTATATATAGCTACAGTCCAGGGAGATGTTCAGAAACTTTTAATGGTGTTTGTGTTTGATCACGCTTTTGTTACTTTTTGGGATGAATATGTTTTCAAATTGGGATTAAAAATTGTCATTTTCATGAACAGAAAATATTTATAAAATATTTACGCATATATTATAATATATTTATAAATTTACTGTTATTTATAATATATTTATAAATTTACTGCTATTTATAATATATTTACTGAAATTATTTACACCATTCGACATTTTGGCCAATCAAAATTACATAACTAATCTGGTCAATCAGGAATCAGCAGATACATTGATTATCCCATTTGGCAATTTTCTCCCACTCGGCTGCCAAAAATGTCGCCAAATCTAATGACTCCTATTTTGCAAATTGGCCAATGCCTTATAGTTGATCATCAAATAATTAACTTCTTTTTAATATTGTTGATATAGTTAAGGTTTTGTGGCAACCTTGACTAAAAACCATTATTTTTTGTGACTGAAATCAAATGACTTTTTACTTTTATAACGATACGTGGCTTACCAACACTGCATGCGAACATTTTCTTAAATTTTCTGTTTTCTTTCTTTATTTGATATAACTATGCAATGATGATAATGGTTGATAGGTAATATGAATAGTGTGCGTTATTATCTGCCGGCAGAATGGTTGAAATACCTCTGAATTCTTTTTTTATTTGAATAAATTGGGTGTGAATGCAGTGCTTAAGTGTTGTGGAAATAAATATATAGATTGGTTTTAGTAAAAATTTGGAATGCTTTCTATATGCCTCAAATCTATCGCCAGAATGTTAAATCTCCAAGTAAATAAACATAAGAAATGCAGAACTTAGTTGTCGCTGCGAAACATTGCTATTACGCCAACATCAGTTGCCATATATCTATTACTTTAAAATTTTTACGGCACGTTTTTTCGGCATGTACTTTTACGACAAATTTTATCGCTTTAACGCCAAATTTTATCACTATTATACCAAAATTTTATTCTGAAATTGCTTTAACGCCAAAGTTTATTGCTTTACCGCCAAATTTTATTAATACGAAAAATTTTAGTCCTAAATTTTATAAACAAATACGTAAAGGAAGTAATAAAATGAAAGAATAACAAGTAACATTAAAAAAAAAAAAATTTTAAGTCAATTCCTACTTTTTTTTCACTCTATTGCAGAAAGTCCTTTATAACTATTTTTCATTCATTTTTTTAAGTTCGAAAAAATTATCTCTCTCACACACACACTTTCTCTCTCTCACATGCATACTTTCCATCTCTCTCACTAATTTATTCACATGTTTCATTTTCCATTTTGTTCCTTCCTTGACTCAGACCAGAACCCAGAATGAAAAAAGAATCTGAAAAAGAAATTTTTTTTCCAGCGATTTGCACGCTTCGCCACTGACGGTATTTATTCCTAAATTTATATCCTGCTAAATATCTTATACAAGAGACATTTCTTTCTCCCATATAAAACTAAAATTAATTAATTCAATTTAATTGATGAATTAATATTTGAAGAAACTGTATTAACATCAAGTTCCATCCACTACAAGTTTAAGAAAATGTATTTGAACTTCAGTGGATGAATAAAAAGTATTTCCTTAACGATTGAAAATTTCGACAAGATATATAAATATATATAGAGAGAGGAGGAATTAATAGTAGGAATTGAAAAACAATAGAATTCCAAATGATTTTATAAAAAAAGTATGCGAAAGAAGTAATAAAATAAAAGAATAAAAACTGTAGAATTCCAAACGAAGTTATAAGATTTAAAATAACGACCAAAACGAAATTTAAATAAACCAATAAGAATAGTTTGTGAAAGAAATTTAAAAAAAAAATAAACCAATTGAAAACTTGAAAGGACTGAACTTTGAAACTGGACAAGGAAACACAAAACTGATAGAGGACACGAAAAACCTCTCTCCTTAAAACAATACCCATAATTTTATATGAAAAATAAGCTCTCAATAAAATAAACCTCTTTCTCAATAAAAATAAACTCTAAAACATAAATTTCCCCAAGAATAGTAACCTTGACACTCTGCAATTGACACACCGTTTCAAACAGTTCAGCAATAAAATAGGAAATGCAACCTTTGTATGATCACTTGGGAATTCATAACTCAATTTACGCTGACTTTGAAACCGACGAAAATAAAAAATTATGCCAGATTGCTCGAGTCACATAAAATAGTATTTCACATACTCAAACAAAAAGATTTCATTGAATAATAAATATTTTTTTTTTTTTTATTTATTTATTTATTTTTGTGAAAAGTTGTAAATAGTGATGTTACGAAGTGTGAAATTTTTAGGATTTCTGTATGTTATACCACATTGCATACGTTGTTATTCATGTGTATTCATGTTGTTCATCATTAATTGATACATAACCAATTAATATAAAATATTAATTTTTATGCACGTGAATAAATGTAAACATTAGATTTAAAAAATTAAATTAGTATATCGAAATAGAACGTAAAAGAAGGAAACATTCGCTAAGTTCCATATTTTGAAGCCAAAATTCAATACACATCCTATTCCTATTTCTGTTAAGAAACACAAACTGTTCTAAAAATAGATTTTACTTTTTTTTAAGTGTTTATCGGTATAATTTGCTTCCCACTCATGTGTACCACTAACAACAAACTGATTAATAATAAAAGGAGGTCTTTGCCTTAGGGTTGTCAGCCGTACTCAAAACAGACCTATCAGACTGGGATCTACGGCTTAAAGTATAATCCGAACCATTACAAACATCTGGACTCGAACCCGAAACCTGTGGCACCAAGTGATAGAGCTGTAATCACTCGGCCATCAGGCCCTCCTTTATTTCTAATATATTGGAACAACAATCCAGACTACAGATTTACCCTGCATAGACACGGTTCTGCATAACTTTCTGGGCTTTTTTTAAGAAGCATTCTAACTTAATTCAGAACCCTAACATGCTTTCACCAGGCCTATAAGACCCAAACCACTTGATAGTTAAAAAGAATTCCATATATTAATGCGTAATTGAGAGTTATTTATTGTGCAATATATTTACAAAAATCTGTTACTGCAGGTAGTAAATTTTGTTATGAAATGAAAAATTAATTTTAGAATTATTTCAGAATAATAATCAATTAATAATTAATAATAATTAATAATTCATTCATAAGAACTAATTAATTGTTCTATCTATTTATAAAAAGAAAATTATAGACTGATATATTACAAATAATTCTTCATTAAATCATTTGCTTCAGCATCATTTTTACCACCATTATTATACTAACGAAAAATATTTATGTAATTAGCTTTTTTCGTTAATCGATAGAAATTAATTAGGCTTAACAGTTTTTTAAATTACCTTTGTATTTGCATAATTCTTTAACTTTATCATAACAATTCATTGTACTGATTTATGTTTAGAGATAACCCATAAATGTGTCCGTCAAGTCTAGTTTGAGTTTATAAAACAGAGCCATTTCACTATCCGAATATAAATCACACCTTATGCTTATCGTGATGCCTAAGTTACTCAGGCACCACCTGTTTATATTCACACGCTTACACTTTCAGCCCAGCCAACAATATCCACTAATTCGGAAAACAATTTCTCTCATGCCCTAGCACGTTTTAACCATCGTTTACTTTCAATATTTTTCCAGCTGCGTACTATCAGTTATTTGCAATTAAAATTTTGGCAACGTCCACAGCGAGGCTGAAAAATCGTCTGTGACATCAATGTTTAGAATTCATGGAGAATTTTTATTCGAACTCGGATGAATTTGTTGTTGTAGTTGTTTTAGAAATTGCGCACACTATAGGTTATTAGTAATTTTAAGGTATGCTTCAAAAGTTATTTTAAATAAACTTTTGTTCGAAATCACAATTTTTACTTTTATTAATTTTTATTGTGTCCTTTTATTCGTTCAAAATTATACTAATTTATTATTATTATTGTTTTGTTTTGCTTTGTTTAAGATAAGTTTAGTTCAATATAAATATATGCAATTTTAAGGTATGTTTCAAAAGTTATTTTAAATAAACTTTGTTTCAAAATCACAATTCTTACTTCGGTTAATTATTATTGTTCCTCTTTATTCGTTTAAAATTATTCTTATTTATCATTCTTATTGTTTTGTTTAAGATAAGTTTAGTTCAACATAAACTTATGAAACTAATCAAACTCTAAAAGTTTTATTTAACTGTAAATTATATAAATTATATTGGCAAAATTGCAGAATAGGGAATGGTGGAATTTGGCATTAAAAATTCTTTTCGCCAAGTTATTTATTGTGCAATATATTTACATAAACACGCTACAGTTGGCAGTAAATTCTGCTATGGAATAATTAATTAATCTTATAAGTATTGAAGAATATTAATTAATAGTTAATAATTAATTCGTAATAAGTAATTATGCGTTCTATCCAAAAAGTAATAATTTGTTCTATATAAAAATTTATAGACAGATATATTACAAATAATTATTCATTAAATCATTTGCTTCAGCGTCATTTTTACCACGATTATTAATCTAATGAAAAATATTTATGTAATTAGCCAATTAACTTTTTTCGTTAATCAATAGAAATCAATTAGGCTTAACAGTTTTTTTAAATGACCTTTGTATTTGCATAATTCCTCAACTTTATCATAACAATTCGTTATACTGATTTATGTTTAGAGATAACCCGTAAATGTGTCCATCAAGACCAGTTTTAGTTTATAAAACAGAGCCATTTCTCTATCCTAATATAAATCACATCTTATGCTTATCGTGATGCCTAAGTTACTCAGCCGCCGCCTGTTTATATTCACACGCTCACACTTTCAGCCGACCCAACAATATCCAACAATTCCGAAAACAATTTCTCGCATGCCTCAGCACGTTTTAACCGTCGTTTGCTTTCGATATTTTCCCAGCTGCGCACTTATCAGTTATTTGCAATTAAAATTTTGGCAACGTCCACAGCGAGGCTGAAAAATCGTCTGTCGCATCCATGTTTAGAATTCATGGAGAATTTTTATTCGAACTCGGCTAAGTTGTTTGTTGTTTTAGAAATTGTGCACATTATAGGTTATTAATAATTTTAAGTTTCAAAAGTGATTTTAAATGAACTTTTGGTCAAAATCATAATTTTTACTCATTAATTATTATTGTTCCTTTTTATTCATTTAAAATCGTTCTAATTTATTACTATTATTATAATTCTTTTGTTTTGTTTAAGATAAGTTTAGTTCAGCATAAATTTATGCAATTTTATGATATGTTTCAAAAGTTATTTGAAATAAACTTTTGTTCGAAATCGCAATTTTTATTTCTATTAATTATTATTGTTCCTTTTTATTCATTTAAAATCATTCTAAATTATTATTATTATTATTTTTGTTTTGTTTTGCTTAAGATAAGTTCAGTTCAACATAACCTTATGCAATTAATTAAATTCTAAAAGTTTCATTTAAATATAAAATATATAAATTATTTGGCAAAATCGCAGTATAGTATGGGATTTGGCATCAAAAATTCTTTTCGCCAAAATGCGCCAAGAAAAGGGTGACGATTGTAAGTGAATTGAAAATAGTACACGAAATTTGGGTTACCACAGTTGGCAATCGCTTATCGCATAGTTATCGCTTAGTTGACGCCACAAAATATCGCCAAATCCAAACGGCTCCTATTTTGCCACTTGGCCAATTATTTTATCTTATTTTCATGATTTACATGACGTAATAAAATTAATTTAATATTTTCTAATAAATTCATTCATAATTAATTGTCGCATTTTATGTAGAATAAATGGCGACTTCTGAAAAGAAGGAGTTCAAGATTTTTAAGAATTCTATAATTTTACAAAAAAGAAAAGGGAAACATTATTAAGATAGATAGTTAAAATAGATAAGAATTCATTTTACCACAGATAATAATTCATTTACAGACAGATACAAAATCCATTAAAAACTGGATTAGAATTATCCATTAAATTATTTTACAAACAGATCAGTAATATAATCCATTTACAAATAGATCCACAATATAATCAATTTACAAATAGATTCATAATATAATATATTTACAAACAGATCCATAATCCATTAAAAACTAGATTATAGATAATCCATTTATCTATTTTACAAACAGATCCATTCTAAATCTAGAAAACTTTTTGATTTATTCAAATAGTTTGATAGTTATTTGAAAAATACCAATTAAAAACTATTTTCTAAAAATGCAATCCAGAAAATGATTTTTAAAATATTGCCAATTTTTAACTTTTTCGGAAATTCTCTTCAGTAAAGAATTTTCAATACTCATACCATATATGGTGGATAAAAAAAAAATTTATATTTTCGTCTGCCGAATTTTGACCGAAGGCACCTGTGATTTATCTTCCTCATAAAGAACCCATCTATCAAAATTTCATAAGAATTCTTCTGAAATTCTTTACATATAGGCTTCAAATAATTTTTATTATGAACTGAATTATTAATAATAATCTATCTTGAATTGATCAATTTCTGAATAATTGCAAAGAATATTGCAACATGTTAAAAGATGTTTCATTTCAACGGAATTTTTAGTGGCAATTGTTGAGTAATAAATTCATTTATAATCTAAGCATTTTAGATCCATTCAATTCAAATAGTTTTTTTTTCTTTCTAATGCAGCTGGCAAACACTTAGACAGCCTGAAGGCAAGCGCTGTACAAACGTTACTCACTTTGCATTACCCAGGGGGCGCGTGTAACTTGAAGATAAGCCATGGACGCGGAGACAAAAAATTAGACCTATTAATAGGTCTACGATCCTATTAGACCGGGATCTACAGTTCAAAGTGGATTTCGAACAAACGACATGTACTACAACACACGTCCACTACATGTCTACAAACGTCCATGGCACCGCCGGGACTCGAACCCGAAACCTATGGCACCGAGTGCCAGAGCTCTAGCCACTCGGCCATTCAGGCCCAATTTCAAATAGTAGTTGTGTAAATTTTTGATAACTCTTGAAAATTTTCATAATTCTAATAATGTAGAAGAGAAATATCTTATAATATATCTTAGATCTTATATTCGTCTATTGCAGTAAGATTTATTATATGTTTCTGAAATTTGAGAATTTTATTTGTTTTTATTATATTTTATTATTCAAAACATTCTGTTACAAATGAAACATCATTTGCATCATCTTTTCTTGACTATACTATTATTTTTATGTAGTAAATATTCATTTGATTTATTTAAAAAGAATTAGTTAATGATGAGCCTTACCACTTTTTAATCTAATAATATATTTGATAAAAAATTTTGAAATGGCTTTTTTTTCAGGACATCATATGCCAGCACCAGACCAACTTCGGCTTGCGCTAACATGGAATCGAGTGGATATAGCAAGGAGTGAAATTTTTGTCTACGGACAGGAATGGCCGGTAAGTAGGTTTGCATTCTTTTTAAATACTGTAGTGTGCAGGTTGGGCAACCAGAATGTAATTGGGTATGACTGGATTGAGATACTTCAGGAACAGGTTGGAAAACTCACAGCTTAATTAACACACGCACAAACACCCCACATATAAAATTAAAGCATTGATAATAAGTACCTGTTCCACATTTTAACCACCTCCAACTAAACAATAGTGGCCAATCCAAATGTTAAAAAAATGCAATTATATGGATTGAAGTAGTTCGTTGCTGAAACATTCTTTGAAACTATTGTTGTGTCAGTACATAATAGAAAATTCCAAATTTTCCCCTCTGAATTCAATATAGTATTGGATTGATGATGTTTTGGTGGGTTAAAAAAGGTTGTAGTTTACAGGTTGGGCAACCAGATTGTAACTGGGTGTGATTGGGTTGAGATACTTGAGGCACAGTTTGGAGAACCCACAATTTTATTGATACATGCACAAACACCATACACATACAATTAGAGGCATACACTATTTAACTACATTTAAAGACAGATAATTATAGATTCGTGGAAGGACTCAAGCCGAAAACCCGATACTCGGCCAAGCGCAGAATACGCGAAATAGTCTGTCAGATTAGTGTACCGGGATGCGCTAAATATAAACTGGACTCACATTTATTTAATCGACCGAGTTTCAATCCTGTCATATAATAACCTTTTTTATTTGAAAAATTATATAATTTTTAAATAAAATTATCATTTTATAAATGTTTTATAAATTAAATACAATAAATTTCATTTCATTAAAAAAAAACTGTTCGAGCTTATGAAACTTACGTTAAAATTAATGTTTTATTTTTAAACTGTAAACAATTTCTAAAGTATTTTTAAGGGAGGTAAGTTGATAATTACTATTTTCATTAAAAAGTCATTGAAATTTCTTGAAGTATTAATGGATATGAATATATACAAGATATTCTTTGTCCTGAAAATAGTACAAAAACAGCTGCTGATTTATTATAAAGTAGGCCAAATAAAAACAAAATGGGGCATCATTAATAATTATTTTTAATTATCATTAGATTAGTATTATCGTTAATAATCCTTTAGAAATTAGCAACAATAATTATTATAATAATTAGTATTCCTGGAAACAGAATGAAGGGAACTAATTTATGATGCAATGCAGTTGATTAATGAAATTAATTGACCATGGTTAATTAATCTCTAATTCCAAACTATTCCATTACGTAATCCGAGATTTTCAGCGCAAACTATTCAGAATTACAAGCAAGTAATATTAAAAAAAAAAAAAATTTAAAGTCAATTCCTACTTTTTTTTCTCACTCTGTTGCAGAAAGTCCTTTATAAATAATTTTCATTCACTTTTTTAAAATTTATCTGGCGCCATCTATTGGTAGATACATCAAACTTGGATCTAAAAAAAACTAAAATTAATTAATTAAATTTAATTACTGAATTAATATATGAATAAACTGTATTAACATCCAGTGTCATTCACTAGAAGTTCAAAAAAAATGTATTTGAACTGGAGTGGATGTATAAAAAGTATTTTAGGAACGATTGAAAATTTGAACAAGATATATATAGGGAGAGTGTGAGCTAATAGAAGGAATTGAAAAAGGGCCGTATGCAATATTAAAATCATTTCATGCATTAACTGAATAATATGTTACCGCCTTCATCTTATGATTACTAAGAAAAAACAAGAAAAACTAGCTTTAATTCATTGAAAAACGTTTGTAAGGCATCAAAAGAATTGAAATTGTTTATTTAAATAATAATGAATAAATAATAAATAATAATAAGCAATTTTATTACTTTAGCGCAATTAAATCATTTAGGAGTCAATAATATCTTTAATGAAACCTCCCATGAACGATGAATAGTTAAAATGCTTTACAAAACCGCCCAAAAAAATTTAGTTTAAATTTTCTAAGGTGTCTTAAATTTTCTGCGCTAATGGCATCAGATACTACATGTTTGTGTTTAAACGTTCAAAATGTTTGTTCATAATATATTGTTTTCATCTCTAAAATGTAGAAATAAACAAGTAATATAAAAAAAAAAAATTTAAGCCAATTCCTACTTTTTTTTTCACTATATTGCAGAAAAGTCCTTTACAAATAAAGTTGAACTTTTCCTCTTACATCTGGCGCCATCTATTATTAGATACATGCAGCTTAAATCTAAAAAAAACTAAAATTAATTAATTAAATTTAATTAATGAATTAATATTCGAAAAAATTGTATTAACATCAAGTGGCATCCACTACAAATTTAAAAAAATGTATTTGAACTTAAGTGAACGAATAAAAAGTATTTTATTAACGATTAAAAATTTGAACAAGATATATATAGGGAGGGTGTGAACTAATAGAAGGAAATGAAAAATCAACAAAAACTTGCTTGAAATCTTTGAAAAATGTTTATAAAATATCAAAATAATTGAAGTCGTTTAGCTAAATAATAATAATTACATATTATTAATTTTTATCGCAATTAAATCATTTAGAGTCAATGACATCTTTAATGACAACCTCTTATGAACGTTAAAATACGTCGCAAAACCGCACAAAAAAAATTACGCTAGTTTCTTCTTTTTTTTTTTAATGCGTCTTAAATTTTCTGTGCTAATGGCATGAAATAGTACTTAATAAAAAAGTTAATTATAATAGTACTATATAGTAAACATCTCTAAATTGTAGAGATAAAAAAAATCTGCTGCAATATTTAACTATATGCATCAATAATTATGGAATTTAAAACCATTCTTGTAAAAACCATTTATTGTAAAACCATTCCTTAAAAAGAAAAAAAAGTAGGTACTTGAACCGAGATCCGAACCCTAGACCATATAATTAAAGAAGAAGAAAAAAGAGACCGAACGACACTCTCTCCGAGAGCGACGTTCGGTCCCGTTATCTGTTGTTGTTGTTGTTGTTGTTTCTTATCCCACTTGGCTGGCCAAGCCCACGAGCCCATACGGACTCATGATTGAAGGGGAAGGAAGCAGCTTCTGTTGTGATGGAGCACCCGTAGGTAGAAGTCTGACTTTGGCTCCGTGACGCTCTTACAGTCATAGGAGACCGGGACCTACGGCTTAAAGTGGATTCCGAACCACTACAAACATCCATGGCACCGCCGGGATTCGAACCCGAAACCTATGGCACCGAGCGCCAGAGCGCTAGACACTCGGCCATTCAGGTCCCCAAATTTTGCCAACGGCACGCAGTGTTCCCAGGTGGTCACCCACCCAAGTACTGACCGCGCCCAATGATGCTTAACTTCGGTGATCTAACGAGAACCGGTATATTCAGCATGGTACGGCCGTTGGCCCGTTATCTTCTCCGTTGAATTGAAATAAAACAAAAATGAATCACTTTTCACGTTTGCATGACAATAACTGATTAGGCAGCAATCAGCTGAGGTAGTTATGCAACATCATTGGAAACGAACAAAGTATCAATGATTTTGTCGATTATTACGTTTGTAATCGAAGACGATTTTGCTCGATAAATATAAAAAAAAACTAACAAATGAAATTTATTTTAACACCTCTTTTAATATAAAAATAAAAAATATTATATTAAAAATTCCGGATATTTTAAGAAATATCCTATGTAATAACATTTTTTTAAATTTTTATATGTTTGTTTAGTACCCATAAAATATATGGGTATTGTTTTGGGAACAAAGGGTCAACCACGTTTTAGACAATAGAGAGTTTTTGCATACCGTATTTTGGACGTCCGTTAGCTTTTTTCTCCCTAGGGCGCATGCTCATAGGAAATTGCGCATGCATATCTGTAATAATAGAGAGTTTTTGCATACCGTACGTTAGTTACCGTAGGACGTCCGTTAGCGGTATGCAAAAACTCTCTAATGTTTCCTATGTGCATGCCCGCTAGGGAGAAAAAGCTAACGGACATCCAAAATACGGTATGCAAAAACTCTCTAACTACAGCGTTTCTTATTAGTTATATTAGAGAGTTTTTGCATACCGTACGTTAGTTACCGTAGGACGTCCGTTAGCTTTTTCTCCCTAGCGCGCATGCTCATAGGAAACTGAGCATGCGCGCTAGGGAGAAAAAGCTAACGGACGTCCTACGGTAACTAACGTACGGTATGCAAAAACTCTCTATTTTTTTTAAAGTTTCATTCTCAAGCTATTCTTATTGGTTTATTTAAATTTCTTTCTCGAATTATTCTTATTGGTTAATTTAAATTTATTTCTCGAATTATTCTAATTGGTTTATTTAAATTTCGCTCACGTGTTATATTTTGATTAAATTTCTTTCATGTTTTATTTTTTTTTTTTATAAAATAGTTTGGAATCTTATGTTTTTTTTTTTTTTTTATTTAATGCTTTTTTCTCTCAGTATTGAACGATACTGATTGAGCTATTCTTCTTGATTTATTTAAATTTCTTTCTCGAGCTGTTCTTATTGTCGTATTTATATTTCTTTCTCGGTTTATTCTTATTGGTTAATTTAAATTTTTTTCTCCAATTATTCTTATTGGTTAATTTAAATTGCTCTTACGTGTTATATTTTGATTAAATTTCTTTCGTGTATTATTTTTTTTTATAAAATCGTTTGGAATGTTATAGTTTTTTTTATTTTTTATTTAATGCCTTTTTCTCTCAGTATTGAACGATACTGACTGAGCTGTTCTTCTTGGTTTATTTAAATTTATTTCTCAAACTATTCTTATTGATTTATTTAAATTTCTTTCTCAGTTTATTCTTATTGGTTAATTTAAATTTTTCTCGCATATTTTTTTAATTAAATTTTCATGGTTTTTTTTTAATAATATAAAAATTAAAAATATTTTAAAAGGAATTTCGGTAAAAGAAAGAAATTTCTGATGTAATGATATTTTTATTTTTATTTTTTATGTATTTATTTATTATCTATAATATATATGTTTATTGTTTTAGAGAGAAAGGGTCAGTCATGTTCTGGACAGCTTTCAGCGTTATTTATTAGCTATTTGTTTAAGAAGATTCATTCTCAAGCTATTCTTATTGGTTTATTTAAATTTCATTCTCGGGTTATTGTTATTGGTTAATTTAAATTTCTTTCGTGTGTTTTTCAATCCCTTTTATTAGCTCACACTCTCCCTATATATATATATATATATCTTGTACAAATTTTCAATCGTTAATAACATACGTTTTATTCATCCACTCAAGTTCAAATACATTTTTTTAAACTTGTAGTGGATGACACTGGATGTTAATACAGGTTTTTCAAATATTAATTCAGTAATTAAATTTAATTACATAATTTTAGTTTTCTTTAGATTTAAGTTGCATATATCTACCAATAGAGGGCGCGAGATAAATTTTAAAAAAATGAATGAAAATTATTTATAAAGGACTTTCTGCAATATAGTGAAAAAAAAAGAAGGAATTGAATTTAAAAAATTTGTTTTTATATTACTTGTTTTTAATTAAATTTCTTTCATATTTTTCTTTTGTTATAAAATCGTTTGGAATGAATAGTTTTTTTAATTTTTTATTGGATATTTTCTTCTTTCAGTATTGAATGATACTGATTGAGCTTTCTTCTTGGTTTATTTAAATTTCTTTCTCAAGCTATTCTTACTGTCTTATTTATATTTCTTTCTCGGTTTATTCTTATGGGTTTATTTAAATTTCTCTCTCAAGCTATTCTTATTGATTTATTAAAATTTTTTTCTCGGGTTATTGTTATTGGTTAATTTAAATTTCTTTCAGGGGTTATTGTTATTGGTTTATTTAAATTTCTTTCTCGGGTTATTGTTATTGGTTAATTTAAAATTCTTTCGCGTGTTTTTCAATTCCTGCTTTTAGCTCACACTCCCCTATATAAATATCCTGTTCAAATTTTCAATCGTTCATAAAATACTTTTTATTCATCCACTCAAGTTCAAATACATTTTTTTTTTAAATTTTAGTGTAGTTAAGTGTAGTTTAGTGTATTTTAGTGCATTTTTATGTAGGTTTTTCAAATATTATTTCAGTAATTAAATTTAATTTCATAATTTTAGTTTTTTTTAGATTTAAGTTGCATATATCTACCAATAGAGAGCGTCAGATAAATTTAAAAAAAATTAATGAAAATTATTTATAAAGGACTTTCTGCAATATAGTGAAAAAAAAAAAAAAAGAAGGAATTGAATTTAAAAAATTTGTTTTCATATTACTTGTTTTTAATTAAATTTCTTTCATATTTTTCTTTTGTTATAAAATCGTTTGGAATGAATAGTTTTTTTAATTTTTTATATAATGATTTCTTCTTTCAGTATTGAACGATACTGATTGAGTTTTCTTATTGGTTTATTTAAATTTATTTCTCAGGCTATTCTGATTGTCTTATTTATATTTCTTTCTCGGTTTATTCTTATTGGTTGATTTAAATTTCTTTCTCAAGCTATTCTTATTGATTTATTTAAACTCCTTTCTCTGGTTATTCTTATTGGTTAATTTAAATTTTTCTCGCATATTTTTTTTAATTAAATTAATTTCATGTGTTTTTTTTTAATAAAATAGTTTGGAATGCTATAGCTTTTTTTATTTAATGTTCTCTTCTTTCAGTATTGAAAGACACTAATTGAATTATTCTTATTGCTTTATTTAAATTTATTTCTCGAGTTATTCTTATTGGTTTATTTAAATTTCTTTCTCGTGTTATTGTTATTGTCTTATTTATATTTTTTTCTCTTGTTATTCTTATTGATAAATTTAAATTTCTTTTGTATGTTTCTGTTAATTAAATTTTTTTTATATATTTTTATAAAATCGTTTGGATTGCTAGAGTTTATTTTTATTTTTCATTTAATGTTTTCCTTTTTCAATATTGAACGATAACTGATGAACATAATTTATTGCCTGGATATGATTTATTGATACTTTTTTCCTGTCTTTGTTTACTTAAAATTTCTGTTATGCATTTTGTTCTTTTTTAATTCCAAATTTTATGGGTAAACTGTATATTGGAACAGCATTATTATTTAAAGATTTATTGCACTTGTTAATACATAACAAGTTCTAATTAATAAAAATTTCTGAAGATAAAAATATTGAATCAGCCGCAATTTTTAACCGTATATATGAATAATTATGGGATTAAAAAATTAAACTGTAAAATCATTCCTTAAAAAGAAAAAAAGTATATATTTGTACCGAGATTCGAACCCTAGACCATTTAATTAATGAAAGAAAAAGCACCAAACGACGCTCTCTCTCATGAGAGCGGCGTTTGGTGCAATTATCTTCTACGTTGAATTGAAATATAAAACACAAATTAATCACTTTTGACGTTTTCATAACAATAACTGATTAGGCTGCAATCATTTGAGGGAGTTATGGAACATACTTGTCAAAGAAAAATTTATTTATGCTTTTGTTTATTACGTTTGTAATTCAAGGCAATTTTGCGCGATAAATATTGAAAAAGGAATCGAAATTTATTTTAATACTTTTTTTAATATAAAAATTAGAAATATTTTAAAAAGAATTTCGATAACAGAAAGACATTTCTGATGTAATGATATTTTTTTACTTTTTATACATTTATTTATTACCCATAATATTTGTGTTTATTGTTTTAGAGAGAAAGGGTCAGTCATGTTCAGCACAAATTTCAGCGTTTTTTATTAGTTATTTGTTTAAAAATATTCCTTCTCAAGCTATTGCTATTGGTTTATTTAAATTTCTTTCGCGCGTTTTTCAATTCTTTCTATTAGCTCACACTCTCCCTATATATATATATCTTGTTCAAATTTTCAATCGTTCATAAAATACTTTTTATTCATTCACTCAAGTTCAAATACATTTTTTTTTACCTTTTAGTGGATGACACTTGATGTTAATACAGGTTTTTCAAATATTAATTCAGTAACTAAATTTAATTACATAGTTTTAGTTTTTTTCAGATTTAAGTTGCATATATCTACCAATAGATGGCGCCAGATAAATTTTAAAAAAATGAATGAAAATTATTTATAAAGGACTTTCTGCAATATAGTGAAAAAAAAAGAAGGAATTGAATTTAAAAAATTTGTTTTTATATTACTTGTTTTTAATTAAATTTCTTTCATATTTTTCTTTTGTTATAAAATCGTTTGGAATGAATAGTTTTTTTAATTTTTTATATAATGATTTCTTCTTTCAGTATTGAACGATACTGATTGAGTTTTCTTATTGGTTTATTTAAATTTATTTCTCAGGCTATTCTGATTGTCTTATTTATATTTCTTTCTCGGTTTATTCTTATTGGTTGATTTAAATTTCTTTCTCAAGCTATTCTTATTGATTTATTTAAACTCCTTTCTCTGGTTATTCTTATTGGTTAATTTAAATTTTTCTCGCATATTTTTTTTTAATTAAATTAATTTCATGTGTTTTTTTTTTTTAATAAAATAGTTTGGAATGCTATAGCTTTTTTTTATTTAATGTTCTCTTCTTTCAGTATTGAAAGACACTAATTGAATTATTCTTATTGCTTTATTTAAATTTATTTCTCGAGTTATTCTTATTGGTTTATTTAAATTTCTTTCTCGTGTTATTGTTATTGTCTTATTTATATTTTTTTCTCTTGTTATTCTTATTGATAAATTTAAATTTCTTTTGTATGTTTCTGTTAATTAAATTTTTTTTATATATTTTTATAAAATCGTTTGGATTGCTAGAGTTTATTTTTATTTTTCATTTAATGTTTTCCTTTTTCAATATTGAACGATAACTGATGAACATAATTTATTGCCTGGATATGATTTATTGATACTTTTTTCCTGTCTTTGTTTACTTAAAATTTCTGTTATGCATTTTGTTCTTTTTTAATTCCAAATTTTATGGGTAAACTGTATATTGGAACAGCATTATTATTTAAAGATTTATTGCACTTGTTAATACATAACAAGTTCTAATTAATAAAAATTTCTGAAGATAAAAATATTGAATCAGCCGCAATTTTTAACCGTATATATGAATAATTATGGGATTAAAAAATTAAATTGTAAAATCATTCCTTAAAAAGAAAAAAAAGTATATATTTGTACCGAGATTCGAACCCTAGACCATTTAATTAATGAAAGAAAAAGCACCAAACGACGCTCTCTCTCAGAGAGCGGCGTTTGGTGCAATTATCTTCTACGTTGAATTGAAATATAAAACACAAATTAATCACTTTTGACGTTTTCATAACAATAACTGATTAGGCTTCAATCATTTGAGGGAGTTATGGAACATTCTTTTCAAAGAAAAAAATATTTATGCTTTTGTTTATTACGTTTGTAATTCAAGGCAATTTTGCACGATAAATATTAAAAAAAGTATCGAAATTTATTTTAAAACTTTTTTTAACATAAAAATTAAAAATATTTTAAAAGGAATTTCTTTAAAAGAAAGGAATTTTTGATGTAATGACATTTTTTTGATATATTTATTTATTACCCATAATATATATGTTTATTGTTTTAGAGAGAAAGGGTCAGTCATGTTCTGGAAAACATTCAGCGTTTTTTATTAGTTATTTGTTTAAAAAGATTCATTTTCAAGCTATTCTTCTTGGTTTATTTAAATTTCTTTCTCAAGGTATTCTTATTGTTTTATTCACATTTCTTTCTCGGTTTATTCTTATTGGTTAATTTAAATTTCTCTCGCATATTTTTTTAAATTAAATTTCTTTCATGTGTTTTTTTTTTTAATAATATAAAAGTTAAAAATAATTTAAAAGGAATTTCGGTAAAAAAAAAATTTCTGATGTAATGATATTTTTTCTTTATTTTTTATATATTTATTTATTACCCATAATATATATGTTTATTGTTTTAGAGAGAAAGGGTCAGTCATGTTCACTTTCAGCGCTTTTTATTCGTTATTTATTTAAAAAGATACATTCTTAAGCAATTCTTATTGGTTTATTTAAATTTCTTTCTCGGGTTATTGTTATTGGTTAATTTAAATTTCTTTCACGTTTTTTTTCAATTCCTTCTATTAGCTCACACTCTCCCTATATATATATATATATATATATGATTCAAATTTTCAATCGTTCATAAAATACTTTTTATTCCTGCACTCAAGTTCAAATACACTTTTTTTAACTTGTAGTGGATGACACTTGATGTTAATACAGGTTTTTCAAATATTAATTTAGTATTAATTTAGTAATAAGTAAAATGAATGAAAATTATTTATAAAGGACTTTCTGCAATAGAGTGAAAAAAAAATTAAATGATTTTAAAGAATTTGTTTTTATATTACTTGTTTTTAATTAAATGTCTTTCATGTTTTTCTTTTTTTATAATATCGTTTGGAATGAATAGTTTTTTTTAAATTTGTTATTTAATGTTTTCTTCTTTCAGTATTGAATGATACTGATTGAGCTTTCTTATAGGTTTATTTAAATTTCTTTCTCAAGCTATTCTGATTGATTGATTTAAATTCCTTTCTCGGGTTATTCTTATTGGTTAATTTAAATTTTTCTCGCATATTTTTTTTAATTAAATTAATTTCATGTGTTTTTTTTTTTTAATAAAATAGTTTGGAATGCTATAGCTTTTTTTATTTAATGTTCTTTTCTTTCAATATTGAAAGACACTAATTGAATTATTCTTATTGCTTTATTTAAATTTATTTCTCGAGTTATTCTTATTGGTTTATTTAAATTTCTTTCTCGTGTTATTGTTATTGTCTTATTTATATTTTTTTCTCTTGTTATTCTTATTGATAAATTTAAATTTCTTTTGTATGTTTCTGTTAATTAAATTTTTTTATATATTTTTATAAAATCGTTTGGATTGCTAGAGTTTATTTTTATTTTTCATTTAATGTTTTCCTTTTTCAATATTGAACGATAACTGATGAACATAATTTATTGCCTGGATATGATTTATTGATACTTTTTTCCTGTCTTTGTTTACTTAAAATTTCTGTTATGCATTTTGTTCTTTTTTAATTCCAAATTTTATGGGTAAACTGTATATTGGAACAGCATTATTATTTAAAGATTTATTGCACTTGTTAATACATAACAAGTTCTAATTAATAAAATTTTCTGGAGATAAAAATATTGAATCAGCCGCAATTTTTAACCGTAAATATGAATAATTATGGGATTAAAAAATTAAATTGTAAAATCATTCCTTAAAAAGAAAAAAAAAGTATATATTTGTACCGAGATTCGAACCCTAGACCATTTAATTAATGAAAGAAAAAGCACCAAACAACGCTCTCTCTCATGAGAGCGGCGTTTGGTGCAATTATCTTCTACGTTGAATTGAAATATAAAACACAAATTAATCACTTTTGACGTTTTCATAACAATAACTGATTAGGCTGCAATCATTTGAGGGAGTTATGGAACATACTTGTCAAAGAAAAATATATTTATGCTTTTGTTTATTACGTTTGTAATTCAAGGCAATTTTGCGCGATAAATATTGAAAAAGGAATCGAAATTTATTTTAATACTTTTTGTAATATAAAAATTAGAAATATTTTAAAAAGAATTTCGATAACAGAAAGACATTTCTGATGTAATGATATTTTTTTTTTACTTTTTATACATTTATTTATTACCCATAATATTTGTGTTTATTGTTTTAGAGAAAAAGGGTCAGTCATGTTCAGCACAAATTTCAGCGTTTTTTATTAGTTATTTGTTTAAAAATATTCCTTCTCAAGCTATTGCTATTGGTTTATTTAAATTTCTTTCGCGCGTTTTTCAATTCTTTCTATTAGCTCACACTCTCCCTATATATATATATCTTGTTCAAATTTTCAATCGTTCATAAAATACTTTTTATTCATTCACTCAAGTTCAAATACATTTTTTTTTAACTTTTAGTGGATGACACTTGATGTTAATACAGGTTTTTCAAATATTAATTCAGTAATTAAATTTAATTACATAGTTTTAGTTTTTTTCAGATTTAAGTTGCATATATCTACCAATAGATGGCGCCAGATAAATTTTAAAAAAATGAATGAAAATTATTTATAAAGGGCTTTCTGCGATATAGTGAAAAAAAAAAAAAGAAGGAATTGAATTTAAAAAATTTGTTTTCATATTATTTGTTTTTAATTAAATTTCTTTCATATTTTTCTTTTGTTATAAAATCGTTTGGAATGAATAGTTTTTTTAATTTTTTATATAATGTTTTCTTCTTTCAGTATTGAACGATACTGATTGAGTTTTCTTATTGGTTTATTTAAATTTATTTCTCAGGCTATTCTGATTGTCTTATTTATATTTCTTTCTCGGTTTATTCTTATTGGTTGATTTAAATTTCTTTCTCAAACTATTCTTATTGATTTATTTAAACACCTTTCTCTGGTTATTCTTATTGGTTAATTTAAATTTTTCTCGCATATTTTTTTTAATTAAATTAATTTCATGTGTTTTTTTTTTTTAATAAAATAGTTTGGAATGCTATAGCTTTTTTTATTTAATGTTCTCTTCTTTCAGTATTGAAAGACACTAATTGAATTATTCTTATTGCTTTATTTAAATTTATTTCTCGAGTTATTCTTATTGGTTTATTTAAATTTCTTTCTCGTGTTATTGTTATTGTCTTATTTATATTTTTTTCTCTTGTTATTCTTATTGATAAATTTAAATTTCTTTTGTATGTTTCTGTTAATTAAATTTTTTTTATATATTTTTATAAAATCATTTGGATTGCTAAAGTTTATTTTTATTTTTCATTTAATGTTTTCCTTTTTCAATATTGAACGATAACTGATGAACATAATTTATTGCCTGGATATGATTTATTGATACTTTTTTCCTGTCTTTGTTTACTTAAAATTTCTGTTATGCATTTTGTTCTTTTTTAATTCCAAATTTTATGGGTAAACTGTATATTGGAACAGCATTATTATTTAAAGATTTATTGCACTTGTTAATACATAACAAGTTCTAATTAATAAAATTTTCTGGAGATAAAAATATTGAATCAGCCGCAATTTTTAACCGTATATATGAATAATTATGGGATTAAAAAATTAAATTGTAAAATCATTCCTTAAAAAGAAAAAAAAGTATATATTTGTACCGAGATTCGAACCCTAGACCATTTAATTAATGAAAGAAAAAGCACCAAACGACGCTCTCTCTCATGAGAGCGGCGTTTGGTGCAATTATCTTCTACGTTGAATTGAAATATAAAACACAAATTAATCACTTTTGACGTTTTCATAACAATAACTGATTAGGCTTCAATCATTTGAGGGAGTTATGGAACATTCTTTTCAAAGAAAAAAATATTTATGCTTTTGTTTATTACGTTTGTAATTCAAGGCTATTTTGCACGATAAATATTAAAAAAGTATCGAAATTTATTTTAAACTTTTTTAACATAAAAATTAAAAATATTTTAAAAAGGAATTTCGGTAAAAGAAAGGAATTTTTGATGTAATGACATTTTTTTGATATATTTATTTATTACCCATAATATTTGTGTTTATTGTTTTAGAGAGAAAGGGTCAGTCATGTTCTGGAAAACTTTCAGCGTTTTTTATTAGTTATTTGTTTAAAAGATTCATTTCAAGCTATTCTATTGGTTTATTTAAATTTCTTTCTCAATGTATTTTATTGTTTTATTCACATTTCTTTCTCGATTTATTTTATTGGTTAATTTAAATTTTTTATTCATTCTCGTTCATATTTTTTTAAATGGATAAATTTCTTTCATGTTTTTTTTTAATAATATAAAAGTTAAAAATAATTTAAAAGGAATTTCGCCAAAAAATTTTTGAAAATGTAATGATATTTTTTCTTTATTTTTTATAAAGGATTTATTACGCATAATATTAGGTTGGGGAAAAAAAGAAAATCCATTTATTTTTTTCGATAGATGGCTGTAGTGATCGATATCACGTAAAGTATCAATCAAATTTTTTCTTTTGTGCTAAAAGAAAGGTTTGGCACTTCGAATAAAAATAATTTTTTTCTGTTTTTTTTTCCATTTAGTTGGGAGTTACAGGGTGTTAAAAATGGAAGTGAACAAAGATTGTCTTAAATTTCTTTCTCGGTTTTATTCTTTTGGTTGAGTTTTTCTTTGACAAATTCTTATTGATTTAAAATGCAAGCCAGGCTGGCTAAAATTGTGAATGGTGTTTATGGTTCCGATATTTTTTTAATAGCCAATTATGTGCAATTTTTTTCGTAGATTCCGTTCAGCTTTTTTTATTTAAAGATGCACCTTTCAGTAGATAGGCCGGTCGTCGAAAATGTCGATTTAAAATCGGAGAATTCTTATTGGTTTATTTAAATTTCTTTCGTGTTATGTTAGCAGTCGTAACATTTTTTTCCTTGAGCTAAAAATTTCGATGTTTCTGTTAAAAATTTTTTTAAACCATTTATAAAAGTTTGGATTCTAAAGTTTATTTTTATTTTGGGTGCATTTAATGTTTTCAATTAATATTGAAAAACTGATGAATCATAATTTATTGCCTGGATATGATTTATTGATACCCATTTTTTCTTAAACTTTGTTTACTGGAGATGATGCATTTTGATCTTTTTAATTCCAAATTTTACCCTGGGTAAACTGTATATTGGAACAGCATTATTATTTAAAGATTTATTGCACTTGTTAATACATAACAAGTTCTAAACCAAAACTGAAGATAAAAATATTGGATCAGCCGCAATTTTTAACCGTATTTATGAATAATTATGGGATTAAAAATTAAATGAAAATCATTCCAAAATGGCCAAACGCTAAATTTGACCGAGATTCGAACCCTAGACCATTTAATTTGAAGAAAAAAGCACCAAACGACGATTGACCAGAGAACGGCGTTTGGTGAATTGGCCAACAGGAGAAATGTCGTTTCCACCAGGACAACTGATTAGGCTTCAATCATTTGACAGTGACATTCTTTTCCAAAGAAAAAAATATTTATGTTTTGTTTATTAAGTTTTTAATTCAAGGCATCCGCCGATAAATATTAAAAAAGTCCGGAATTTATTTTAAAACTTTTTTTAACGAAAATTAAAATCATTTTTTTCTTGCATTGCAAAATTTTTTTAATGACATTTTTGATATATTTATTTATTACCCAAAAATATATGTTTATCTTTTAGGAGGATTGTTCTGAAAACTTTCGCGTTTTTTAGAGTTTTTGTTTAAAAGAGACCAGGATTTAAATTTCTTTCTGAAGGTATTCTTATTGTTTTATTCACATTTCTTTCTCGGTTTATTCTTATTGGCAATTTAAATTTCTCTCGCATATTTTTTTTTAAATTAAAACTTTCATGTGCATTTTTTAATAATATAAAATTAAAAGCATGTTAAATAAAGTCCTGAAGTTCATGTAAAAATTTTTATAATGGATTTCTTTTTCCCCAACCTAATATATATGTTTATTGTTTTAGAGAGAAAGGGTCAGTCATGTTCACTTTCAGCGCTTTTTATTCGTTATTTATTTAAAAAGATACATTCTTAAGCAATTCTTATTGGTTTATTTAAATTTCTTTCTCGGGTTATTGTTATTGGTTAATTTAAATTTCTTTTTTTTTTCAATTCCTTCTATTAGCTCACACTCTCCCTATATATATATATATATATATGGTTCAAATTTTCAATCGTTCATAAAATACTTTTTATTCCTGCACTCAAGTTCAAATACACTTTTTTTAACTTGTAGTGGATGACACTTGATGTTAATACAGGTTTTTCAAATATTAATTTAGTAATAAGTAAAATGAATGAAAATTATTTATAAAGGACTTTCTGCAATAGAGTGAAAAAAAAATTAAATGATTTTAAAGAATTTGTTTTTATATTACTTGTTTTTAATTAAATGTCTTTCATGTTTTTCTTTTTTTATAATATCGTTTGGAATGAATAGTTTTTTTTAAATTTGTTATTTAATGTTTTCTTCTTTCAGTATTGAACGATACTGATTGAGCTTTTATAGGTTTATTTAAATTTCTTTCTCAAGCTATTCTGATTGATTTATTTAAATTCCTTTCTCGGGTTATTCTTATTGGTTAATTTAAATTTTTCTCGCATATTTTTTGTTATTAAATATCTTTCATGTTTTTTAATAAAAATTAATTTTTTTTAAATGAACTTAAATATAAAAATTGAGTTCTGTGGAATTAATGAAGACCGTTAAATCGGTTTAAATGAAAGAATTGGATGGTGTTAATAGGTTAACTTTAATTATAACCACCCTATATATAAAGATAGATAGTTATAGATTCGGTAAAGAACTCCACTTGTAAAGCGAACACCTGAAACTCGGATATGCACAGGGTGCGCGAAATATACCTCCTCTCCGGGTGTAAGTCTGTAGGCCAACTAATGTGCCAGGATGAGCTAAATATATTTCCTCTCAGGGTAAGAGACTATAAACTAAATATTTTTCAGTGGGAGAGCAAATTGCTCTGTACAATCAGATGAGATTATCGAGGCCTACGGGTTGTTTCTTCTGAACGCCACAGGGGGAGCTTTTGTCAGTGTGTAGGAAGAAGCACGGTTACAGGTATATTTTAATTTCACTGAGAATAATACCATCGAAATTATTAAAAAATTATTTAAAGATCAAATTATTTTTAAAAGTTTTAAAGTTCATTCTAAAATGTTAAAATATATAGAAAATAAGTTTACTAAATTAATAATAATATGTAAATGATTAATATAAAGCATTGTTATCAATTTATTAAAATTTTTAATAATTCCTCAATTTATTTTAATGTAAAATGTTACAGTATATATCTAATGTAAAATAGTATTCCAGAAAGATGCTAAAAAATTAATACAAGTAAATAATTAATCCATTTAACTCAGCTACATTATATAATAAAGAATATTAATTTCATTATTCAGAATTCAATATAATTTTTAGTTGATATTCTATAGGTTAAAGTGATAAGTCATAAAAATATTAATGAGATCCTCTATACATTTTCCAGACATTGAAACTCTCTGACTGTTTTTATCACGATAAAAAAAACTATTCTTTTGTGTTTCCGTTACAATACCAAAGCATTCCAGACAAAAAATAATTTGAATGAGCGTATGTCATCACTAAAAATTTTTCATGAACATTTTCATCAGAACACCCTTTTTATCCTCAATGAATCATGAATATTAATAACCTGATTGTATTGTTTTCTTGAATATTTTAGGGCTTTTGAAAATTAATTCTTTTTTTTTCTCAACGAAAACCTTCAAACCAAATCTTTGTTCAGTAGCTTGTGCGCATTCTTCTTGTAATAGGAAACTTCAACAATAATTTATTTGCATTTCTTAAGAAAAATATAACTTATTTAGTCATGTCAAGCCAAATGAAAAGATATAAGTCAATAATAACTGCACTGAAAACTTATCGTTTTAAATTAAATTAAAAACTCGTATTGATCTTATCAACCGTATCGATCGTAAAATCGTATTGATCGTATCAATCGTATATTTATTGATAAATTAATTTTTATGAATCTGTTGTTAAAATATCGTATTGATCGTAATATCATATTGATCGAATCAATCGTATAATCTGTATTGATAAATTAATATTTATAAATCTGTAGTAAAAAAATCATATTGATCTTATCAATCGTATCGATCGTAAAATCGTATTGATCGTATCAATCGTACAATCTGTATTGATAAATTAATTTTTTATCTTGATGTTAATTTAATTAAATGTAAATAATAAAAGCATTTAGCTAATCATGGGAAAGTAATTACATTATTTCAAACTACAAATGAGACTTCCTCTGTTTTTAGGCCAACGGTTAATGTCATAAGTCAATGAAAATTTCAGTGACATAAGCTTGTCTCAGACTGTAAACAAACAGGAATACGCTCTACTTCTCTTATTGTAAACCAAAAATTTAATCTACTCTGTTTCCGTTCCAATACGAGATTATACGTCAAAAATGCATATTTTAATTAATAAACTTGTCAATATGAGAAATTTTTCATGGGCATTTTCATCAGAAATCTCATTTTATCCTTGATGAAACATGAATATTAATGAACTGGAGGTTTTCCTTTTCTAAATATTTCATTACGTTTGAAAATTCACTCCTTGCTCTCTCTTTTTTCTCTCAAAGAAGGCCTTCGAACCGAATCTTTAGTTCATTAGCTAATGCAAGGGCTCCCTTGTAGCAGGAAGATGATCCTTTTTTCGCAAGATTAGAGATTGCAACTGAAATTTAATTTTGTAACCACCAGCTCTTATTGTCTTAATACTTCATCAGTTTCAGGGAATGATGATCACGATTTTAAAAGATGTACACATTTTCCCATTCCGATATCTTTCCAAGAAGAGAATATTCAATTAGAATTTTTCATATTTTTTTCAAATACAATTGTTTTTTCCTCTATTTTTAAAGACATAAATTACCTAATTTATTTTAATGGTTACAATTTAATACAGTTAATTAAAAAAAACAGTTGCTTCAAGGCTTTTTCTGGTATTGTAACTCTCTTCACTGTCTGCTGTTCTAATTAATGCAATTGAAATAGAAATTATTAGGACTTAATATCATTGGAGTATATCAATTGGAGGTCATGCAGTGCAAAAATAAATTTTTTACAGAAAATTAATGTTAAATATGATAATAACTGAGAATAGATATAAAACGGATAAATGTTTTTTTTAATTTTGTAGTTAAGAAATCGTATTGATTGTATCAATTGTATCTATCGTAAAATCATATTTATCATATCAATCGTAAAATCGTATTGATCGTATCAATCTTATCGTAAAATCGTGTTGATCGTATCAATCTCATCGTAAAATCGTATTGATAGTATCACTCTTATCGCAAAATCATATTGATCTTATCAATCGCCCAATCGTATTAATTGTATAAATCGTCTCGATCCTAAAATTGTATTGATTGTACAATCATATTGGTCAGATCAAACGTACAATCTGTATTTATAATTTTTTTTTTAAATCATATTATTAATTTTAAATTTCAATAATAAAAACGTTTATTTAACCATGTCAAATGAACTACATTATTACAAACTACACATGCGAATTCCTCTGTCTTTAAGTCAAAGGGTAAATTCATAAGCTTGTCTCAGACAGTAAACAAACAAGAGCAATCTCTATTTCTCTTATTCTAAAACCAAAAATTTAATCTTCTCTGTTTCCGTTCAAGTATGAAAATATACGAGTCAATAAGGCGTGTTTTAATGAGTAAATGTCTCATGATTAAGAATTTTTCAGGGCTGTTTTCATCAGAATTCCCGTTTTATCTTTGATGTTGCATGAATATTAATAACTTGAATGTTTTTGCATTCTTGAATATTTTATTACATTTGAAAAATCACCCCTTTATTTATTTCATTTTTTTTGTCCTCCAAGCCTTTGAAAACGGCGTCTTTATTCATTAGCTAATGCACTGAGATTCTAGTAGCAGAGAAATTACGTGCTCCTTGCAAGATTAGGCACGAAATTGAAATTTAATTATGCAGCCACTAGCTCGCGACTTCATCGGTTTCTGGTAAAGATGATCGAAAGTAAGGAGTATGCCTACAAATTAAATTTCGAGCCTTTCCAGGAAGAGAATATTCAATTAGGGGGTTTATTTCAAAGCTCTTTTGTTTTCTTACAATCTTTATTTTTAAAAAGATGGTGTTACCTTTTCTGTGTTTTAAAATGATATCGTTTTTTTAGGAAGGCGCGTGTTTCAATTAAAAAGGTGTCATTTATGCCGATGTAAATAGTTTCGCTGAAACTCGATTTTTGTTTTATTTTAATGTGATGAACATAACATTTTTGTGTTAGAAGAAATGTTAAAAAAAGATCGTTATTTGTCTTAATTTATTTGTTGATGCTAGTTTGTTTGTATTAAGCATTTTTTAGTTTAGTTAGTTTAGTTTTATCATGTTTATATTTTCATCGTAATCTTAATACATCTCTTAGTTTCCTACCCATTATTTTTCTCCCCAATTCTTATTTTTATTCTTTATTATTCCTTACATATTGCTTCTTGTATTCATTAATTAAACGAGCAATTTTTGTTCTTGTTCTCAAATACTTGGTACGCCAACCTACAATCATGTTGTATCGTTGTGTCGAATCCTCAGTGTCCTGCCGTGCGAGACGGACATCCTATCAGAAATATACTCATGTATGGATTTAAAGAGGTAGCTTCTGTTATGATGGAACACAAGTAGGTAAAAATTAGGCATGGACCCGTGCCTCTGAAGAAGAAGTTCAGTGTTCGCTGGGAGAACTTTTTATGAGGAACTACCCTGAATTTGCGTATCATATGGGAGAAAATACGGAAAACTTCCATCAGGTAGTCTGATTAACTAGGATTCTTGAATGCACAAGTGCCATTGAGTCTCCTCGTTTTTTGAAACAGTGGCTACATGAAAGCAACTTACGGATTCAACCTCAGCCCTAATACTCACAGGCACCGCACGTTGCCACTGAGTGATGAGTCGGGCCCTGCAGCCATATAGCAAATTCAGTTTCACTCAGAATATCACACAGCCTACTACATCGCATTGTAATTTTGCCACTACAATTTGGAAAGAATATTTCATTAACGGACATACCGGGCTTATCTTCTATCTTCCTTGATCCCAGCCAAAATACTCTTCAGATTTCTCTATAATTGAGACATTCGATTTAGCTTTGTTGGAATGGTATCTAACTAATCATTCTCTATTTGTAAATCCAATATGCTACCCATTGCAAGCCGTTTAACATAAAATAATTTCAACATAGTTTTAGTTGTTCTTAGATATCTGGTATTAAATTCTGATATATATTCTGGTATTCGCCCGAGAACAGCAAAATTGTAGCAGAATCAGCGTCATTAAGGAAAAATTGCAACCAAATTTTGCCACAGCAATTCAGAGCGGGCACTTTCAATAACGACAACTAGGGATTAACAATTTCAACATACAAACTTCATGTTGTAATTATGAAGTTTTGCAGTCATTTAAGAATAATATATCCATGTTATTCTTAAATGACTGGTACTTTAACTTGTCATTCGCCATCATGTCTAGAGCTACAGACAAGTAGCAAAATCAGCGTTACCAGGGTAAAATTGTAACGATTCGGCAAGTTCATAGCAATTCGGCTCTCAATAACGACATTTAGGGATTATCTTCCAACCATCTTCGAGCCCAACTGTCTATGAATATATTATGGCCATCCCTGCAATTAAAGTTGGAACTTGGAACTTTCCTTAATATGTAAACCTATGGCCATTAAAGGCTCTGTAACAAATCAAGAAAAATTTATAATTTTTCTGATTAAAAATAGTGCTCACAGGATAAAAGACATATTTTGCCTGTGACTTAACATTTTAAATACTTATCTGTACTTCGGCTCAAGTTAGAATTCTGTAATGTACAATTACAATCCAGATGAAGTCTCGTGAATCAAATAGTATCACAAATTACAACAAATCCTTCAAATCCGAATGTCTTCAGTTATTACTAATCCATGATCAGAGCTTTTCGGAACTAACCCAACCGTAAATTCTACTAGAAACTGAAGTAAGCATGCATTTAAAATTTCAAAATCTACATCTTTGCGAAATATTCTCTCTCTGTTTACTGATTAAATGCTTATTAAATGTGCTAAATTTAATTAAACTTCGGTATTAAGTATTAATCGTATTCTTAGTGAACTAGGAATATTAAAATTTTGTTATAAGAGTATGTCTTGAATCCTAAGTGCTAGCCGTTGCTCAATCAATGCTTTAAATCCTATAGTAGCTTGAATACCTCTATTCAAATCTAGAAAGAATTTATTATCAAGCATAGCTGGACTCTGTAGGAATTTTAATAAATAGATAAGTGTGACTGCAGAGAATTATGAATAACAGGATATTTTTCGAAGAATTAGATTTTTAAATTGTTAAATAGATGTTTAATATATAAAATGTAATCTTATTAACATGATATTCAATATGATTAAACCAAAAAAAATTTTTTTCTATTCAGTTAAAATGGAGCTACAATCTGAATTAAATCCATATTGTTTACAGCATGATTCATATTTATCATAAAACAATATACCTGATATAAAATATGTTATTAAAATAAACAATGTGCCGTGTAATAATTATCATATGCGAATAAATTTTACTTATTAATTTAAAAAATGTTTTTAGCCACTTTCTGGATCCTTCAATGCCATCTTTCTCCCACTGATATTGCAGCTTTCGTCGCAGATTCACTGTTACCCAGGAACTGTATTAAAGGGATATACTTAATGCCTTCGGGTAGGTCTTTATAGAATAACTGGACTGCAATGCAAACTCAGGGACGGAAATGCGTAAAACTCCAGAAAAAATATCCAACGTTGTGAACCGAATCCACTCTATTCATTAAGCAGCGTTCGTCACCATTGGGAATCCTCCAGTTTTTTCCTAGCTATTTAGAGCATGGTATCTTAATACCCTGGGTTGAGACAGTGATAAATAAATTTGTATTGAGTATTAAGATTGACAAGTTGCCACGAGTAGATCCAGTGGTACATAAATTTTCATTGAGGGTTAAGATTGATAAATTGTCATGAGTAGATTCAGTGGTAGATAAATTTGTATTGAGTATTAAGATTGATAAATTTCCATGATCAGATTCAGTGGTACATAAATTTACATTGAATGGTAAGATTGATAAATTGCCCTGAATATATCCTTACATATAAAATGATTGTGATGATAAAAAAAGATAAAAATAGAATTCAAAAATACCTTATAATAAATATTTCACCAAAAATATTTATGTAATTAAAAATTTTGTCTCTCTCCCCCCATACATAATATCCACTACAAAACCGTAGTACATTGAGGAACCATCTATAAATCTTAATATATAATTAGCTATAAATCTGTTTCAGTGTTTTGAATCCATTTAAAAATTTAATATTTATGTCTTGGATTCAGAAAAACTATTGATAAATAAGGCTTTAGATTCATCGACATTATCAAATTATTCTTTAAAACAAAATTTTATTTAAAATTAATACCAAACTTTAGATTATTAATAATTAAAAAACATAATATGCACTATCCATAATATCCACTACATAATATCCGCTATTGTTCGACTACCTATAAATCATTCACATAATTACTTAACCAAAAAATACTAATTTTAAGAAAAGCATTTAATTTTTATGAAACTTTCATCATTTTTAACATGGATTTAAATTTATTTCACAGCAAACCACAGACTTAAAATGTATTTAATAGCAAATCATTTCAAAACAAAACAAATTATCACTTCATATCTTATTATTTTCTAATTGATTCATTTGTTTGTGACATTTAATTCTTTTTTGGCATTTCTTGTAATTATATATACAGATATCTAAGTTATTGAAAATTATTATTTACAAAGAAATGAAAATTAAAGATAAAAATTTGATTCACAAGTGCAATTCACTACTACAAGGTCGAGTTTTTTTATACATGATATTTTTAAATTTCTTCCACGACTTTAATAATTTTTTATTTAAATAGTGTGAAATTGTTCTAAAAAACACTCTATTGACGGCAAAAAACATTTTATTTCAGAGCGCAAAATGAGATTTTTCTAGAAAAAAAAATCGTCAGAAATTTATTCTTTAAGATTGTTATTATGTGTTTTGTCCTTAAATTATTGTAAATTTCATGTGTAACCCGTATATTGGTACATCCGATTATTTACTTCGTTTTTAATAATTATTTATTTTAATTTATTCACATTTTTTTTTAATTTGAAATTCTATACAATAAAAAATATAATCCTATACCATAACTTCCGAATTAAAAAAGCAGGCGTATCAACCTCAGATACTATTTTAATTTCCTCTAATTCAATATTCACATTTACTTCGCTTCTCCATAATACCGTATTTTCTCCATAATACTAAATTCTGGAGATAAAAATATTGAATCAGCCGCAATACTTAACCGTATGTATGAACGATTATGGGATGAAAAAAATTAAACTGCGAAATCATTCTTTAAATAGAAAAAAAAAATAGGTACTTGAACCGAGATTCGAACCTTAGACCATTTAATTAAACAGAAAAAAGGGGACCGAACCACGCTCTCTCTGAGAGCGGAGCCCGGACCCGTTATCTTCTCCGTTGAATTGAAATAAAACAAAAATTAATCACTTTTCATGTTTTCATGACAATAACTGATTAGGCAGCAATCAGCTGATGTGGTTATGCAACATCACTGACAAAAACAAAATATCTATGATTTTGTCGATTATTACACTTGTAATTAAAGTCGATTAAAAAAGCAACAAATGAAATTTATTTCAATACTTCTTTTGATATAAAAATAAATTGTATTTTAATAAGTATTTCGGTTTAAGAAATTGACATTTTTTATATATGTATTTATTAACCATAAAATATATGGGTATTGTTTTGCGCAGAATGGGCCAACGATGTCCTGGATCACTTTCTACATTTCTTATTGGCTTATTTTTTTTTTAAATTTCTTTCTCAAGCTACTCTTATTGGTTTATTTAAATTTCTTTCTCCGGTTATTCTTATTGGTTAATTTAAATTTTTCTCACGTGTTTCTTTTTTATTAAATTTCTTTCATGTGTGTTTTTATAACATCGTTTGAAATGCTACAGTTTTTATTAAATGTTTTCTTTTTCCAATATCGATCTATAACTGATGAATATAATTTATTGCCTGAATATGATTTATTGATACTTACAAATATTTACATTTATCCTGCATTAACACATTTATTCTACTACTACATTTATCCTTATAATATTTTATTCTACAAATATTTTATTAATAGACTTGCAATATCGATGTAGCTATTTTTTTTCATTCATTTCGATTATTCTTACTAACTCTCGTAGCTTGTTCTTATGAAGTATATAGTTTGTTCTTGTGATGTTCGTAGTTTTCATTTAATATTTTAATATATTTCAGTTTTTATTTATTTTTAACAAAATTTTTACGTTAGAAGTTAACTACAAAAACCTCTAACTCGAAACTTTTCCATTACGTAATCCGAGATTTACAGCGCAGTGGATTCAGAATTATAGAAAAGGGCCGTATGCAATATTAAATGTTTCCTGCATTAACTGAATAGTATGTTACCGTCTTGTTATGATTACTAAGAGAGAAAAACAAGAAAAACTTGCTTGAATTCGTTATGTTCATAAATTATCAAAATAAGGGAAATTGTTTAATTAAATAATAATAATTATCATTTAGAGTTAATAAAATCTTTAATCATAATCTCCAGTGAGCGATGAATAGTTAAAATGCTTTACAAAACCGGCCAATTCAATTAACTCAGTTTTTTTTCCTTGTTTTTCGTAGAAGTCTTACATTTTCTGTGCCAGTAGTATCAAATATCTAACAATGACAATCGCTATTTGTTTTTAATTGCACCAAATTAACTAATGAGCTCTGATTAAAGAAGCTCGGTTAAATGTTGTTATTTTTATTTATGTTTGATTATATCAGATGCAAAATAGGTAGAAGGTTTTTATAAAATAAAATGTATGGGTATTGTTCTAGGGCGGCGTCCGTGACTTCTTGAGGCCATTCATTTTTTTTTCTTCATTTCTTTCACGAGTTATTTTATACATAATATTTTTTAAATTTCTTTCACGACTTAATAATTTAATTAAATAATGTAAAATTGTTCTATTGGAATCGTCTACAGAAAGCAAAAAGCATTTTATTTCAAAATGCAAAATTTTTCAAGAAAAGAAAATCTTTTGGAATTCTATAGTTTTTTTTTTATTATTATTATTATTTTTAAAAATGCGGTTATGAGTTTTGTTTCTTAAATTAAACTGTAAATTATATGCGTAAAGTGTATATCGAAGTTATTACCCACTAGAATATTTAATTTGTTTTAAATAAGTAAATTATCTGTTTTTATTCTTATTTTTTTTAAATTTGAAATTCTATACAATAAAAAGTATAATCCTATAGCAGGGATGGGCAAACTTTTTCTGTTGAGGGCCAAAAAATTGAAAATAAAAGTTTGGAGGGCCAAGATAAATTTTTCTAAAATTTTAAAAACAATATACAAGTATTACAATTTAAATATGTTAATGAGATGAATGAAATTTTTAGAAGTTCCTTATACTGAGGCTTGAAGTGAGATGTACTGATTTTAAGGAACGAGGCTAAATGCTCATCTGTCAGTCTACTTCTGAAATATTTGCCTTCTGAGGTTCATAGTTGAAAACATTTGTTCACATATGTAAGATGAAGCAAACATAACACTGATTTTCTGGGCATGAGATATTAAATTTGGGAAACTTACTTTCGATAATGATTTG
The DNA here is from genome assembly GCA_021605075.1 of Caerostris darwini. Classification (NCBI taxonomy): domain Eukaryota; kingdom Metazoa; phylum Arthropoda; class Arachnida; order Araneae; family Araneidae; genus Caerostris; species Caerostris darwini. Next base: position 6,210 of record BPLQ01008105.1, on the reverse strand, counting down.
TAAAACTCTAACTTTGGCATATTTAGAAACAACTGCTAGAAATGATTGTTAGATTGCTACTCAATTAATTCAACTTGTAAATGTGATCTCACTGCTTCACAATTTACGTTGAAAGGCATGGTTAAAAATCCCTTTCTGTTTGAATGGCACTGAAATCTTGAAATCTGCGTTCGAATTCAAAATGCACTTTTTTCAAGCCATATTCATAATTCTTAAACTTCTCTTCATTTACTGAGGGTATTGAATTTAATCTCGGTAAATCAATAATATTAGAACTCGCGCCAAAAGAAAAAGCCGCTGGCTGGAGATTAAAATGCGCAGTCTGCCACATGTGAGGTCTAATTCACCTACATTGGATTCCCAAATGCCTGCTCCCCGAGAAAGAAATAACGCTTGTTGGAACTAATCTACAGCTATAACTAACAAAGAACTTCCGCTTTTAACACTGTACCGATTGAAATCTGTCTGTGTTTGCTATTTCCATCGATTTATCATTTGTAGAACAAAAATAGAGAAAGTAATAAAATCACCAGTTCTTTGAAAATAAGGAAGAAAAAAATATTTAAGCAAAGTAGAAAAGGATATGGATAGATAATATATATATATATATATATATTTCTTTTAATTTGCCTTGGACCGGCAACTTAAAATTCTATCCGCGGGCCGGATAGAATTTTAGGGCCGGATCGGGCCGGAGTTGGCCCATCCCTGTCCTATATCATAATTGCCGAATTAAAATGGCAAGCATATCAACCTTTAGATTCTAATCTTAATTCAATTTAACATTTACTTTGTTTATCCATAATACTGTATTTTTTATGCCTACATTCTAGAGATAAAAATATTGAATCAGCCGCAATGTTTAGCCGTATATATGAATAATTATGGGATTAAAAAAAATGTAAAACTATTCCTTAAAAAGAAAAAAAGTAAATATTTGTACCGAGATTCGAACCCTAGACCATTTAATTAAAGAAAGAAAAAGCACCAAACGACGCTCTCTCTCAGAGAGCGGAGTTTGGTGCAATTATCTTTTACGTTGAATTGAAATAAAACAAAAATTAATCACTTTTGACGTTTTCAGGACAATAACTGATTGAGCTGCAATCAACTAAGTCAGTTATGCGATATCATTGGTAAAGAACAATATTCATAAGCTCTCATTTAATATTTTAATATATTCCTGCTTTTATTTATTTATATATTTAATTTCAATATACGCAATTATTTAATGCTTAAAATTCATTCCCGTCAAGGTTTTTTTTTTATTTTATTTTATTTCTAGTTGGGAAAACTCACAGCTTTATTTGTGCAAAAGATAGATAATTATAGATTCGTGGAAGAACTTCAGCCGAAAACCCAAAACTCGGCTACGTGCAGGGTGCTCTAAGTATATTTTCTCTCAGGAGGAGATACTATAAACTAAACATCTCTCAGCGGGAGCGCAAGTTGCGCTGCACTCTCTCTCGGATGAGAATCTCGAGTACAACTAATCTTTTTATCTCGAACGCCAAAAGAGGGCACTTTTGCCAGTGTGAAGGAGGAAGCATGGTTACAATATTATTTTTTCATGGATCGTGTTTATATTTACTTAGGACAAGGTCTTAAAACTATTTCGTCTCAGTGCCAATTGGATGTTTTGCAAAATTTGGATGGACCACGACCTAACACACCTAATGATTTTATAAATTAATTGAAATTGTTTATTTAAATAATAATAATTACACAATTTTATTACTTTATTAGAATTATATCATTTAGAGTCAATTAAATCTTTAATGGCAACCTATTATGAATGATGAATAGTTAAAATGCCTTATTAGACAACCCAATAAAAATAAGTCATTTTTTTTAGGCTTCTTAAATTTTCTGTGTTAGTGGCATCAAATAATTAACAATGAAGATATTATTTGATGCCACTAACGTGGATGTATTTTTAACTGCATCAAATTAACAAATGAGATATGATTTAAGTAGTGCTGTCAATTATTGATTTTTTTTAAATTTATGTTGGAATACATCAGGAGCAAACAGGCAAAAGGTTTTTTTTTTAATCCCTGAACTATATGGGTATTGTTCCGGAGAGCGGTATCCATAGCTTTTCTTTGACCACTTTCTTTTTTTTTTTTTTTTTTTTTTTTAGTTTCTTTCACGTTTTCTCTTTAATTTGTATGACGAGCTTTTTAAAAGCATAATATTTTTTTCGACCTAATAATATTATAATTAAATAGCGTAAAATTGTTCTAAAAGATCGTCTGTTTAAAGTAAAAACCATTTTATTTCAATGGACAAAATGAGATTTTTCAAGAAAAGAAAATAGTTTGGAAAACTCTATATTTTTTTTATTTTTTAAGATTGCTTTTATGCATTTTATTCTTAAATAAAACTGTACATCTTATACTTAACCCGTATATCGGCCCACATGATAATTTACTTTTCTTTGAATAAGTAAGTTTTTTTATCCATTCTCATTTTTTTTAAATTTGAACCTCTATATAATAAAAAATATAGTCATATACCATAACTCCCTATTTAACATGCTAATTAAAATGTCAAATATATTAACATTAGACTCTATTTTGATTTTCTCTGATTCAATTTTCACAGTTACTTTAGTTGGTTTATTTAAATTTCGCTATTGTGTTATTTTTTGATTAAATTCATGATTTTTTTTATAAAATCGTTTGGAATGCTATAGTTTTTTTATTTTTTATTTAGTATTCTTCTTTCAGTATTAAACGATACTGATTGAGCTATTCTTATTGATTTAAATAACTTTCTTTCTCGAGCTATTCTGAGTGTCTTATTTATATTTCTTTCTCGGGTTATTCTTATTGGTTTATTTAAATTGCGCTCACGTGTTTTTTTTTTTTGTATTAAATTTCTCTCATGTGTTTTTTTTTTAATTGAATTTCTTTCATGTGTTTTTTTTTTTTAAAATCGTTTGAAATGCTATATTTTTTTTATTTTGTATTTGTTGTTTTCCTTTTTCAATGTTGAACTATAACTGATGAACATTATTTATTGCCTGAATGTGATTTATCGATACTTTTTTTATTCTTTGTCTATTCAATATTTCTCTTATGCGTTTCATTCTTTTTAAATTCTAAGTTTTATATTTAACATATATAGCGGTCCCGTCCATTATTTATTTATTTATTGCTCCTGTTATGTATTGCTAATAGAAGAAAGTGAGAGCATTTTTTTGAATTATTGCGTTTAATAACAACTTTTTTGTACAGAAACACTTTCGAGAATTTTGTCCAAACGCCTTTTTCAACTTTTTAGAAAAGACCTGAATAAAAAAACTAATTATTTAGAATTTTTATTCTTTAATAATATAATTTTCACTTTCCATTTAAAATGAACTTAAACATAAAAATTGAGTTCAGTGGAATTAATAAAGACCGTTAAACCGGTTTAAATGAAAGAATTGGATCGTCTGAATAGGGTAACTTTAATTATAACCACCCTATATATAAAGATAGATAGTTATAGATTCGTTGAACTCCACTTGCAAACCGAACACCTGAAACTCGGATATACGCAGGGTGCGAGAAATATAATTCCTCTCCGTGTGTAAGTCTGTAGGCCAACTAATGTGTCAGGATGAGCTAAATACATTTAATCTCAGGATGAGAGACTATAAACTAAATGCTTCTCAGAGCAGGTTGCTCTGTACAATCAGATGAGATTATCAGGCCTACGGGATGTTTCTTCTGAACGCCACAGGGGGAGCTCTTGTCAGAGTGTAGGAAGAAGCGGTAAGTAACGGTTAAAAGTATATTTTAATTTCATTGAGAATAATACCATCGAAATTATTAAAAAATTATTTAAAGAACAAATTATTTACGAAATTTTAAAGTTCAATTTAAAATGTTAAAATAAATAGAAAATAAGTTTACTAAATTAATAATAATATGTAAATGATTAATATAAAGCATTGTTCAATTTATTTATATTTTTAATAATTCATCAATTTATTTTAATATAAAATGTTACAGTATATATAAAATAAATTGAGGAAATAGTATTCCTGAAACATGCTACAATGTGAAATAGTATTCCTGAAACATGCTAAAAAATTAATACAAGTAAATAATTAATCCATTTATATTATATAATAAAGAATATTAATTTTCTTATTCAGAATTCAATATTATTTTTAGTTGATATTCCAAAGGTTAAAGTGATAAGTCATAAAAATATTAACGAGATTCTCTATACAATTTCCAGACATTGAATAAACAATCACTGTTTTTTTACGCTAAAAAAATTAATCTTTTGTGTTCCGTTACAATACCAAAGCATTCCAGAGAAAAAATAGTTTTAATGAGCATATATGCTCTCATCAAAAAATTTTCATGAACATTTTCATCAGAACACACTTTTTATCCGCAATGAATCACGAATATTAATAACCTGATTGTATTGCTTTCTTGAATATTTAAGTGTTTTTGAAAATTAACTCTTCTTTTTTTTTTTCTGTCTCTATCAAAGAAAATTTTGAAACCAAATCATTGTTCATTAACTTGTGCACATGCTTCTTGTATTAGGAAAATCATTCTTTTTTTCTGTACAAGATTAGTGATGAAATTGAAATTTAATTATATGATAACTACTTTCCATAATCGTAATAATTCATCGTATTAAGAGGAAATTATTCCGATATCGAAATATGTGTACAAATTCAATTCGGGAATCTGTTTAAATAAAGAATATTCAAAGAGGATAGTAAAAGTTAGGTTCGGTTGTGCTGATTCAGTGTTGTTTCATGGTTGAAACTGAATTATTTCTTCAAATAATAACGGAACTTTTGGCTGTCATATTTATTACAATCGCAAAAACAGCATTGCACAATTACAACACATAACACACAAAACAAAATTATACAACAAATATTTACAAAACCCTCTTTGTACCCTCCGTCCTTTTTGGAACTCTTCACTCGACCCCGCACACTCCCTTTTCTCTTTCTCCCTCTCCCATTATCGGTTCCAAAGTATAACGGGCGGAGAGAAAGAAAAAGGCTATTTTATCGAAATCTACATTGTTTCACATGGAGGGCTGATGTGCATTTAAAAAGGCAAGTTTTTAATGATATAAATTGTTTCCGATAAATAAAAATATTTTTAACTTTTATTTATCAGTATTAAATTATATTATGAAATTAAATTATACTTTTTTTAAAATCACTATTTGATTTAAGTTACATTGTTTTGCCTTTTTCGGTATTATAATTATATATATTGTTTGCGGTATTAATTAATTCAAATGTTACAATTGTGCTGGAAATAATTGTGGTTAAATTCACTAAGATACTTATTTCAGAAAGGTCATCATTCTCATGGGCTCAACAGTCCCATGATGGGCCAAGGCACTCTGCCTACTGGCAGATTTCGAGACAGGAAATGTAAAATGGATTCCAAACCACTAAAAAAATCCATGGCACCGCGGAACTCGAAAAATTAAATCTGTGGCACCGAACGTTAGTCGCACAGGCTCCACTTCAAGTGAATTATATAAAAATAAACGTTAAATTGCTAATATTAAGACATTTAGAATGAACATAAAATTGATAATTTGTCATGATTTTTTGAAACTATAATTCAGTTAGTACAATTCATTACTTCACAATGCAATACAATACTTCAACAATAATTTATTTGCATTTCTTAAAAAAAATATAACTTATTTGGTCATGTCAAGCCAAATGAAAAGATATAAGTCAATAAAAATTGCACTGAAAGCTTATCGTTTTAAAATAAATTAAAAACTCGTATTGACCTTATCAACCGTATCGATCGTAAAATCGTATTGATCGTATCAATCGCATCTATTGTAAAATTGTATTAATCTTATCAATCGTATAATCTTTCTGGATAAATTAATTTTTATGAATCTGTTGTTAAAAAACCGTATTGATCGTAATACCATATTGATCTAATCAGTCGTATAATCTGTATTGATAAATTAATATTTATAAATCTGTAGTAAAAAAATCATATTGATCTTATCAATCGTATAGATCTTAAAATTGTATTAATCGTAAAATCGTATTGATCGTATCAATCGTACAATCTGTATTAATAAATTAATTTTTTTTATCTTAATGTTAATTTAATTAAATGTAAATAATAAAAGCATTTAGTTAATCATGGGAAAGTAATTACATTATTTCAAACTACAAATGAGACTTTCCCTGACTTT